>ML410919.1:0-77660 GCA_005239525.1 Nicotiana knightiana | reverse complement strand
ATTCAGAAGGTATAACGCCATAGTATATGGCGCTATACACTAACGGCACAGTTACCGTTAGTGTATAGCGCCATATACTATGGCGTTATACATAGATCCGTCCTATGTTTTTTTTTGGACCTATTTTAGTTCTACTTGTGCAAAAAGGACCTACTTGGATTCCGCGCCCCCCCCCGTGATACATAATACAGTGTATCTATGTTCCATGCATGAGAACCATCCACGAAAAATTCTGGGGAATTCGCACAAGCCTGTACAAACAGTGTACTATCCATGAAGGAGCAGTGATTTTGCTCCAGGTTTTGGGTGATTTCCACTGCTTGTTTCTTACCACCATTGCTTGAATATCTTCCTGAGTTGTCCTATAATATAGTCCAGTATGGGTGTTAGCCCATTTTACTCCCAATTTGTCCGTATGAAGCTGCCAATTGAGACATGCTGGAAATGTGGACGTTCCAGCTGTGTTGTTTTTGTCTCCATTTTCGTGTGCTGTCCATTTGGTTTGCCTTGAGTCCCTTGCACTATGTGATAGCTCTTTTTATTGTGTTATGTAGCAGTGCTAGAGATTTATGCCTAAAAGGAGCCCTTGTTCCCATAATCAATCTCCAAAGGCAGTGCTTGACAATGCATGAGCTTTGCTTTTTCCAGAAATTCTTCCTCATGCTTGTGCATGTCACCTTTTCTTCCTCAAGAGAATGAGCACACAGTGCTAATACCACCCATAGAGGTCATAATAAGTGACAAGGCATGAGTACAGTAATGTTTTCTGCAAAAAAAGAAAATAAAGTTAGTGAAAAAATTAATCAACACCATCTCCTCCTCAAGGATTTGATGATGTTGATCCTGCTCAATTTCCAGCTCCATCACCAACCCCTTGGACCTTTTCTTCATCTCACCCCCTACATCCTCGATACCTTGACCCTCAAATAAGGACATTGAAGTTTATCTCCATTAACTAATCTCCTATCTTGAGTATCAAGATGATAAAATGAGTGGCATTCTATGAATCCTTGATCTAAGGCATAGCTTGCCAAATGATCAGCCAGCTTATTCCCCTCTCGATATATATATGCAATATTCTACCATTACACATAATCATCATTTTCCTTATTTCATCCACTTCTTCATCTATAACCCAAGGTGGCTTCCGAATCCCTTCAATCACATTTTTGAGCAACATAAAATCCGTTTGGAGCCATATATTACATATGTCATTAGCAAGGCAGTGTTTCAATGCCTCCAGTATAGCTAAAGCTTCTGCCTTGGTATTAGTCACCTCTTGAATTTCTTTCCCAACTGCATACATCAAATCTCCATACTCATCCCTCATACAAATCCCAATCGAACTCCTTCCTAGATTACCTTTAGAGGCCCCATCCGTATTGATTTTAATCCACCCTTGCATAGGGAATTCCCATAACACTTTACTAACCTTCAACTTAGGAGTATAGCTTTCCATCATTCTCAACACGATTGGTAGATACAATCTCTCTATGTTTGTAGCGATTTCTCCTCTTCCATAATTTTCATACAATAACACTAGGCAATGCTTGAAATATGGGCTTGAGTCTAGGAATTACCTCTATAATCCAACACTTGACAATAGCTTGGTGTAAACTCAATACTTCAATGGACAAACCTGCATGAGAAAATAAATAATTCCGCACTCTCGATGTCGTAAATGAATTGAAGAACACATGAGCTACTGTCTTTTCCTTTGGATCAACACAACACCAACATTTTGATGACATGAAATATCCCATACGCCTTAGTGTATCATCTAGAGGCAATTTTCCTTCCACAACTTCCACATGAAAAAAATTATCTTGAAAGGTAGTCCTCTAATCTACATATTGGCATATGTTATGGCTGGATCCCTTCTCCTACGCAAGTACTCCCAGGCAGATTTCACAGTTAAATTCTCCCTATTTTCCAAAGTCCGTATTGGCTTGTCCAGTTCATCAATCATAATTGGACAAGGCATATTGTGAATAATATGTGTGGCCAGTTCTTCCGGTAAAATCTCTCTAATCTTCTCCTCATCCCACATTCCATCTACCATTACATCATTCACATTATGTATTGTTTCATCAACAAAGAAATTTAGAGGAGTGACAAAGTAAAGAGCTCCCAATCCTGTCCAATTATCAAACCAAAAAAGGGATGATCCCATTTTTAGTTTCCACACTATTAAATGTTTCACAAGATCCCAACACTCCAACATTTTCCTCCAAACATGTGACCCATCTCTCCACGGTACTACAACGACATTCAATTTCTTGCAATATGTTTGGCTTATAAAAAAACTCCAGAAGGACGGCTTGGTCCTAAAATTTCACCATAATTTAAAAAATAGGGCCTTAGACATGTCATGTAAAGATCGAAATCCTACACCTCCTTCCTCATAAGGCAGACATAGATTATCCCATGATGCCCAATGTCTAGCCCTTCCATCAATAAAATTACTCCAATATAACCTAACAAATATCTTGTGTAGTTTATTAATCACATTGGCAGGTGGGTTTACGGTAGAGAGCAAGTGCATGGGCATGCTTTGTAGAACACTGGTGATCAATACTGCCCTTCCTCCAATAGACAATAGCTTCCCTTTCCAAGCTTGTAACTTATCAAGAACCTTAGTGATTAAACCCTCATAATAATCCATCTTTCTCCTTGCATAAAATATAGGGCAACCAAGGTATGTGAATGGGAAATCTTGCCTCCTAATTTCAGTTATTCTCTCAATCTTCCCCACTACTTCATCACTTGTTGAATGGTGTACATACACGGCTGATTTGTCTTTGTTGATCAATTGTCCAGAAGCAACTTCATAAGCATTCAAAACCTCCATAATTAATCTCAATGAGGTTGCATCTGAAGAGGAGAATACGATAGTGTCATCCGCATATGCTAGGTGGTTGATCTTAGGACTCCACTTAGGCAATCTAAAACAACAAAAATACAAATTCAATTGGGATGCATTCAACCCTCTAGATAATTCTTCTGCTGCCAATATGAACAATGTAGGTTATAATGGATCACCTTTCTTCACATCTCTAGTTGATTTGAAAAAATCATGTGGTTGACCCTTAACAAGGATAAAATACCAATTATTGGATACAATTCCAATGATCAATCCAATAAATCTTTCTAAAAAACCCATCGTCCTCAAGATCTTAAAGAAAAATAACAAAGATAACCTATCATATGCCTTCATCATATCAAGTTTGATCACCACATTAGGGCCTACCTTTGTCCTTAATCTAATATCAGTTATTATCTCTTGAGTAAGCAATACATTCTTTACAATACTTCTCCCTTTTACAAACCCTGCTTGCTCATCAGAAATAAGATTAGGAAGCATATCAACAAGCCTCTCATGAATGACCCTCGAGATGATTTTATTTGAGACATTGCTCAAACTAATCGGCCTCAAATCTGAGTATGTCTTCACTTCTTTCTTCTTAGGTAATAGTATTAAATTTGTATGAGATACAAATTTACGCAGCTCATGAGCACAATAGAAAGCCTTCACCATGTCAACTACATATTCCCCAATTATATCCCAACAAGCATGATAGAAATTGCCATTGAAACCATCCGAACCTCCTGCACTATCACCATTCAAGCCAAAGACTGCTTTTTGCACTTCCTCCATGGTTGGTATTCTAATAAGCTCAAAGTTCTGCTCCCCATTCATCATCATAGGGATATGATCTAGTATTCTGAAATCACTAGGAACACTTGATTCATGAAATTGTTGCTGGAAAAAATGGACTGCCTCATTAGACATGTCTTCATGCTCTTCTAACCAACTCTCATACCTGTCTTGAATTCTTTTCAATTGAAGTTTTCTTATTCTACCATTAACATGAGCATGAAACATTTTCATATTTCTGTCTCCATCTTTGAACCAAGCCATGCCAGCTTTTTGTTTCCAGAATTCTTCTTCAATTGCCCAAATACGAATCAATTCTGCCTGCACCTTTTGAAGCCTCTCACGATTTTGAATTGTTGGATTCAGCTCAAATTAAGTCTCATGAACTTTAACAACCTCCTCCAAACTAGTCAGTTTCTGAAATATATCTCCAAAAGTTACTTTACTCCACAAAGTTAAGGCTTTATTCAATTTCTTCATCTTGTAATTAAATAATATAAATGGACTAGCATGAAAATCTGCCTGCCATTTTTCCTTCACCACATCCATAAATGAATCATGATTTAACCAAAAATTGAGAAATCTAAATGCCTTCTTGATTGTGAATTTGCTAGGGCTACAACTAAGAAGCATTGGGCAGTGATCTGATCCAAGTTTTGGCAGGTGATTGATCTCTAAACCAGGCCAAGATTATTTAAAGCTCCATGTTGCCCAAAAATCTATCAAGTCGTTTGAAGATACAATCTTCCTCAGCTCTCCCATTCTACCATATATATATACTTCCCTTGAAGACAAGATCAAATAGATTACATGTGTTAACACAATGCCTAAAATCATCAATTTCATTAATATGAACTGGAAGCCCTCCAAACTTCTCTTTTTCATCCCATATCACATTAAAGTCTCCTCCAACTAGCCATGATAATGACATATCACTGGCTAATGCATAAAGAGCACCCTACATCTCAATTCTCTCTATTGCATCACATTTGGCATACACCAAAGTAATTATAAACTCTTTGTGTTCATTAGAGTCAATGAGCTTCAGAGTAGTTGCTGCTCCATATTAACTACTATTTCAAATTCATACCTCACGTCAATGAAGATCCATATCTTGTTAGAAACATTAACCAGTGCTTGTTCAAACCCCAATCTCCTCATATATTGATCCATCTTCTTTGCTTGTTGCATTGGCTCCATCAAAGCAATAAAATGGAATTGATACTACCTATCCACTGTGATGACCCTTTCGAAGGCCTATATCGTATTAACTGACCTAATGTTCCAAATCAAAGCATTCATCATTGATTATTTGATTTGTATATGGTTCTCCTCGTGTGAACTCCAGGAGCTTGCACCCCAGGGTTATCCTTTGCCTGCTTCTTTTTGCCTCTGCTAGCTGATCTTCCCTTTTCTATTTGAATTAATGAGATGTATCCTTGTCTAGCCACATTCAAAAAAAATTGGGTTGTTCATTCAGTATCCATATCTCTTCCTTTGACCTCTGATTCTGCTCCTCATCTCCATCATGTTCTTGAGCAATAATCTGATTCTTGGTAGGTTTTGGGATCAAGTTTCTTGTAGCATTATCCATCTGAACTCCAGTTAGATTAACTGGATGTTTTGGACTAGCTACATATCTAATTTTCTTCATAATACCTGCTGCTCCAACTCCTGAAGATAGAGATTTTAATTTCTGTTGCACTTCCACATCCAGCTTCTTCATGGCATCTAGAGGCACCTAATCATTTTTATCTCCTGGATCTAGCACTGGTACATAGGGTTTTTTTTTTTTTTTGGCAAATCCACTAGGCAGGAGCCTAGGGCTAGTTTTATTAATACTAAAAAGCTAAAAAGAACCACATAGGAAGGGTACAAATAAGGGGGACAATAGCACCAGTAATATTGCCTATATGCCTTGGCTACATAATCACTCCTCTGCGCCTCACAATGCCCTTATGGAAGCCTCATGTAGAGGAATCATGGTGTAGATGCTGGCAAAGTCTCACGAGGGCATATAATCTCATAGCCATTTGGATATCTTTCCAAAGGCATAGGGCTAGAGCAACAAAAACTAGACTAAACCTTACCTTACTAATCCTATTGAGGCAAATAAAAAGCCTCACCTACTAGCATGCATGTAAAAAGAAAGAACTAGCTAGTACTAAATATTCTATGATCATCACAGAGTTTATAACATACTCTGTGATGATATTACATAAGATTATGCTAATGTGATGGTAGAATAAAAATATGTATAAATAACAGTGATGTCCTCCCTTCTCTAATTTTGTGAAGTCTTCAACTTGTAGACGTTTATCTTTATCCTCTACCCTCTTCAAAATATCTTCAAATTTCATGTCTTCTTCTTTGAACGAGTGGACTTTGTTGACGTAGTTGGATAAACTTGTTTTTGTTTGGCAACTCTCATTGGGAGTCCCCTTTTTGGTTATGTGTTTAGGGTTTTTTTCTAGTTCAAGGCTCTTTGAAGTGTTAGGGTTAAGGTTAGGGTTAGGGTTAGGGATAGGTGTAAAAACTGGATTATGGCTACTGTTTTGTTGGTCATTAGAGGGGTTGTGAGATTTATCAACTAGCTGCTTCACATTGTTGTCTTCATCAACACATTGCACCTCAATTCTAGCACTCTTTCCATTCACACTTTGTTCCTCCACTTCTGGATCATCTTCCTGTATTTCTTGCATATCTTCATGACCTTCAAGAAACTCTCATTTATTAGAATCTTCTTCTGTTTGCTCAGCCCAAAGCCTACCTCCTGTAAAGCTCACATGCTTGTTTACATCTCCCAGCTCAGGTAGAACACTATTATCCAAGGATTGAGATGGAACTTCCTGACAAGACTGATTAGTGGTAACATTATGGCTAACAAAAGCTCTATTGACCCATTGTGATGTTGTCTCATTAATCCTATTCCCTTTAGGAGTAGCACTGGTACCTTCCTTAGCAACATCAATACTAGGAGCATTAGGATTAAATGGTGGTGCTGCTATATTTAACTTACCAGTACTTTGAGGGCTAGGTCTGGGACTTTTCATTATATTCCCTTACCCCACAACTGCCAGCTGCTTTTCCTTCTCAACTCCATGATCAATTTGCCTTGATTCAATCCCAGCTCCAGTAGAATTAGGATTACTATCCACTTGTCCTTGGTAGACCAATGCAAGCTGTTTATTTGCTTCATTCTCACTAGACTCCTCCATCAATGCAGCAAATTTGTTTGTAGTTTGCACATCATTATTAACTGGGACTATCTCCTTTCCAGTATTGGCATTGTTTGGGTTGTTATGTTTAATCCCAGTTTTCTTCACTCTATTATCACACACCTCTTTCCATTGTTCACCCATATTTCCCACAACTTCCCCACTTGTTAAAATCATGATAGGTTGATTGCCATTATTCTTGTTCTTCTGACCATTTTGTTCGACCACTACTCCACTTTGATCACCTTCAACAATTTGTTTTCCATTATCATTGATCTCCCATAATTCTGGATGGATCTTTCAACATTCAAAATCATCATGCCCTTGTAATTTACAAGATTTGAAATATTTTGAAAGGTAATCATATTTAATTTTTACTCATTTTGTACGCACTTCCCCAGTAGCCTCATTCTCTATGTCCATACGTGCTTTATTTGGTAGTTCAGCTAGAAGATAAATAAGAACCTTAACCCTTGCACAACTTGGTCGAGTCTTATTAATAATATCCATATCCAAGTGCAATGGCTTCCCCACAGCTGAAGCTAACGAGAATAAACATTCTTTCATAAAGAAAGTTGGTAGCATGTTAGGAAAAGATATCCATGCCATAACCTTGAGAGTTTCTTCTCCAACCTTAAATTTAGCATCATAAAGCAGTGTTCTAAGTTGATATTCACAACCATCTTTTCCCTTAACATAGTAAACACTTTTCGACGTAAAATTTATATAATCATGCCATAATGTTAACCTGATCAATACGTGCCTATCTGGAAGGTAACCAATTTTACACTCACCTTTAATTCCACATTGAGCAGGTACAATTTTACATAATTCTGGGAGTTCAGGCCATCCATAAGAGAACTTACATACGACTGCATACTGGAACCCTTCTATAATATTCATGCGATCAACCTCAGCTTCAGTAAACTTCCCCACTGGTTCACCATTGACATAAGTAGCACGATGAGGAGATACTGGCTCCACTTCCACGTTAGAATTAGGGTTCGCTATGGCTGGAGCATTAAGCGTAGCAGGTTTAAGTAGTTGGGAGTAATCCAGAGGAGTTTTTGTTTGGTTTGTAAGGTTAGGAACGATGAGGGGAGGTTGGGGAGGCAGCCCAGCCATTGGAGGGGCTGGCCACCGGCTGGAGTGGCCATGACAGTGCTCGCAAGAGCTTCGCAGGGCAGTCTTCTCGTTTTCGCCAATCGCCAGAGCTCTCAAGCTCTTGGACGTAATTTTTTTGGGTTTAGGGTTTAGGGTTTTTTATTAGGTGGATTCGAATGGTGTTCTTTACCTATTTTTTTTTAAATATTTATTTATTTTTTATAATTGGAATGGTGTTTTGTGTTATTATGGTGGAATTATTGATGGTTAATGCAAGTTTTTTGTGTTAGTGCAGCAGAGGTTGTGCGAATTTGTTTTTAAATGGTCAATATCTATGTATACTACCTTGTAATTTGTGTTTATCCCTCATGTATATATGTGTATTCATATTTACCTGTGTGTGATATATTAGGATATGTAAGGATATATAGGTGATATATGTACATATGTTACAGTGATATTTTTTAAAACTCGATTTCTTGACTCAAAATCCATCCAAATTACTTCCAATTTTTCTCAAATTTTGTATATTTTTGGTCTAAGTTTTTTCACGAATTCCACCTACACCTAGATCTTTTGAAGGTTACGACAACCACTACCCAGTCAAATTCCCCCATCTTGTCATCTATAGGAGCCACGTCCACCTTCTAGCGAATATCTTCATTCCTAATCTTATTCATCCTAGTGTACTGCAACATGCACCTCAACTTCCTCATTTTTGCTACGTTTTCTGTACAAATGAGTTCTTAACTGGTCAACACTCTGCCCCATATAACATGGCCGGTCTAACCATCGCTCTATAAAACTTACCTTTGAGTAATGATGGCACTTGTCACACATGACTCTAGAAGTTAACCTCCATTTAGTCTACCCACCCCTATACAGTGTATGACGTCCTCGTCAATCTCTCCTTCCTCTTGGATGATCGACCCGAGGTACTTGAAACTAATTATCTTAGGGATGACCTGTGATCCAATTCTTACGTCCTTGCCCGCTTTCTTTGACTCGGTGCGGAACTTGCACTCCAGGTATTCTATCTTAATCCTGCTCAACATGAAATCCTTAGACTCAAGGGCCTGTCTCCAAACTTCCAGCCTCTCGTTAATACCATCTCGCATCTTATCAATTAGAACTATGTCATCAGCGAATAACATACACCATGGCACCTCCCCTTTAATATGTCGTGTCAGTGCATCCATCATAGGCCAAATAAGAATGGGCTGAGCGCAAATCCTTGATGTAACCCCATAACAGTCAGGAAATTCTCGGAGTCGCCTCCCACTGTCCTAACCCGAGTCTTAGCTCCCTCATACATGTCCTTGATCGCTCTAATGTAAGCTCCGACACACCTTTTGCCTCCAGGCGTCTCTAGAGAACCTCCCTAGGGTGCTTGTCATATGGTTTCTCTAGGGAGAAACACACCACGTGCATATCCTTCTTCTTATCACTGTGCTGTTCCACCAACTCCTAATAAGGTGGATAGCTTTCGTAGTTGAACGATCCGACATGAACTCGAACTGGTTGTCGGATATAGACATTGTCCTCCTCACCCTTACTTCCACCACCCTCTCCCAAACTTTCATGGTATGACTTAGCAACTTGATATCTTTTGAAGGTTATATGCCAATAATAACTTTTTGTCAGCCAAAATTGATAAATGATATTCTATGACTAAATAACAGTAAATATTTTATTTTTCGTGTACGTCTATAAAGTTTTCTGTGAGAGAATTCTAATTCCTATATATCGATCAGTATTCTAATTCCTATATATCGATCAAATATATATATAATTTTTTTTATATTTTTGAAACTTAGCAAAACATAATTACTTATCTTAGACTTCTAAAATGAAATATAGATACGGAAAAGGGAAAAGCTAGTGATTTTGTTGTTTGCTATTGTCCTCTTGCATTTTCCCTTTTTCTTTTCTTGTTCTAGCTTTAATTTTGGTTTTCGCTTGTAATTAAATATTTAAAAAGGGAAAAGAAACGGCTTGGGACAACAATAGATGCTTATGCCATCAACAAAATCTCAATATATCAATTTTCTAGTCGATTGCATTGCAAAAGAGAAAGTGAAAGAAGTCGGTTCTACGTCAAAAAATTCTAGTTCAAACAACAGCAACTAAGCCATTAAGCCCCACCTACTTCTTCTAGTGGAACACTTTACGCTTATTGGGGGAACTATAATAACTTATGACTTTATGAATACGAAAGAAACAAAGGAAAAATAGCCACTCCACTAATCAGTCGAAGTCAAATTTCCTCTATGAAAATCACACGTTTATTGTTCTTGAACAATCATATATCAGATTAATCTGATAGGGAATCCATACACAAAGAATAGTAAATGGTTGCAAATGTCAAATAAATAGAATTTAACGGATTCGTAATTAAAAATCAATTGAATTAAAACTACATTATTTATTTATAATTTAAAATTAACATAAGGATCCTAGCGTCAGTTGCTCTATTAAGTATTCTAGGATGGCAGTTCATCGGTAAATGAAATATTTTCTAGAACTTGTGATTTGTGAAGCCATACCATCAAAAGTCGGTATCCTCCTCATAATGTTCCCTGCGCCACTAAGATCGGATACATACAAATATATATTATTAAAGAGAGAGAACATATTATTTTTAATGAATTTAAGTAAAAGCAACCTTTATTTAGGCTGCAAATTTCAGGGGGACTTTTTCTTCGAAGAAGAAAACTTTAACAATATACTTATTTATAAGATCCAGTTTCATGATATACCTAAATTGTGAAATTACATCAAATAACTCAAAAGTCTTTAACACTATACCTCCAAACTTTCTAACATATTCTGAAATATACCAAACTATTATAATTTGGAATACAATCCAAATCGAAATTACCACAATATTATAATGAATAGTACAATATCAAAACTAAATATAACACATTTTCTAATGCAGAATACAATATTCAAACAAAACAATAATAATATTCTAATTTGGAATATAATTGTCACGGCCCAAAATTTCACCTTAAAGATCGTGATGACATCTAGTCTCAAAAACTAGGTAAGCCGGTCACTTACAACAGTAGAATGAATAACAACATAATATTATGAAGCAGAGTTTAATATAAATGCAAAAATAATGGTGATAGGGGGGTCCTCCTTATGATGCTACGGGCGGCTGTCCGAAGTGGAAGGGGTAAACTCGGATAGGATAGGATTGTGCGCGCCGGGCCCTTCAAGTACTAGCCAACACATCGATAATCACAACAAATCCCCAAGACTAGATAGTACGGACTGACGAATTTTAACTGAATACATATAGAAATAACTCAAATACAATCTTGTTCGGATAGAGAATTAAAAGTACAAATGTAAGGAAAGGACTATAAGGGAGTGCAACAATCAAAGTTGCTCAACCTTGAATCCTCAAGTTCAAAGAAAACTCTCATTGGCTGAATCTGCTATCTCCAACATCTGGATCTGCACAAAAATATGCAGAAGTGTAGTATGAGTATACCTTAATCAGTACCTAGTAAATATCAAGACTAGCCTCAGTGGAGTATTGACGAGATTCAAGTCAACACACTCACTAATCAAATAACCTGCGCAAAATATTAAAACCTAGCAAAAAAAGTAATAACAGAAAGAAATAATTGTAATCGCATCAAATTAAGCGATAACCATTTAAAACAAATAAAGGTCACGTTCCGACAATAAGTCATCAAATATAATAACACACACACGATACCTCGTACCCACATTATCAATCATCCTCGCACGATGAAAATCTCGTGCCACAACATTGGCTATACCCCACACGACAAAGACCTCGTGCCATAATATAAGTCTCACTCGCACGAAAAAGACCTCGTGCCACAACATATACCATAACCTCACGGCAAAGTTCTCGTGCCACCACGTATATCGTAACCGTGTCAGTTACCAATAACAAGTTCAAGAGAAATTTATCAAGAATCAAATAAAGTAATGCATGATAGCAAATTTTTTTTTTTCCAATATGTTATGTTACCAATAACTCAATAGAATATGAGAAAAGAATTTCACGTGGATAAATCCATCTTGGAAGCCAAAAAATCAAGCAATAACAGAGACACATAGTAGTACATTGGGAATAACACAATAAATCACATAATATGCATGACACACACAAGATAGTCATAAGCACAAGCAAGAATACCCCTTTTCATCAACAATACGCCCCCTGTCCATCACATATCATCCCACTCAGCGCATGAACAAAATAAAGTAAATGCCCGTCTAATCTCGCCACACGCAACAATATCCCACCTTGTCTAGCCACAAGTGCAAACCCGATATACATAATCCTCTTGTCTTGCCGCATGTGCAATATCAACAATAATAATAGCACGACAGAAACCTCGTGCAAACACCCGAATAATTCGCCCAACAAGTTCTACATGTGCCATAACCATAACCACATAACATGGCAACAATTGTGATCAAGATATAAACTCACAACATGCCAATGCAGTACACAAGGACAAACCAATAAAAAAAATACAGATGAGTTTCAACATATATGCATGAATTCAACAAACTTAATTTAGCAACAATCTCACAAACGCTCAACTTGGCCAATTTAGAAAATTCATACTCTTAGACATGATCTCTAGCATGGATGTCATGGCCCAAAATCTCTCCGAAGACATGTGCCATAATCATAACCACATAACATGCCAACAATTGTGATCAAGATATAAAATCACAATCTGTCAATGCAGTGCACAAGGACAAACCGATAAAGAAAATACAGATGGGTTTCAACATATATGCATGATTTCAACAAACCTAATTTTGCATCAATCTCACAAACGCTCAACTTGGCCAATTTAGAAAATTCAAACTCTTAGACATGATCTCTAGCATGGATGTCACGACCCAAAATCCCTTCGAAGGAGTCGTGATGGCACCTAGTCTCTAAAACTAGGTAAGCCTAACACATTCCGAAAAGATAATGAATTCTACTAAACAGCTATTGAACATGAACAAGAAATTCTAAATAAACCAATAGTCTCAGCATGATACAATATCCCAAAATTGGTAGTACAAGTCATAAGCCTTTCTATGAGTACATTTAAATAATGAATATATCACTGTTCCGGAATAGACGAAAATAATGAAAATAAATACAATAGAAGGTGACTTCAAAGCCTGTAAACACCCGGCAGGTGTACCTTGAAGTCTCCAGCCACATCAAGTATAAGTCTCAAAACCGACTCGATGCGAAGTACCTGAATCTGCACAAAAAAAAAGTGCAGAAGCATAGCATGAGTACACCACGGTGGTACCAAGTAAGTATCAAGCCTAACTTCGGTAGAGTAGTGACGAGACCAGGTCAAGGAACTCATCGAAAATCTAAACATGTGCAGGATATTACGTAAAGCTAACAAGAAAGGAATACCAAAGAAATGCCAATAACAGACAGAAATCATATTACAAACAGTAGTAACAATAAGGGAAACACGAATGGCAACGAGAAATAACCAAGTAATTAAACAGTAACTTAGTTGGGGTACGGATGAAATATGAATGTACTCGAGTAGGGAAAACGATGTCAACTCAACCAATCAAGTCATTTCTAATACACAATTTCAATAATCCCACTTCTCGAAGTCTCATATCATAAATCACAACTTCCAGACCTTTAATACACATGGCACCTTGTGCCTACATTTCCCATCCCACATCGCACTGAAAGATCCACGTACTATTCAGTATATAATATCCATGACATATGCTAATTAGGATGGTGAAGAGGCGTTATGTATATATCGAAAAACAAAACTACAACTTCTTAACCAAGTAGGAAATCAATGGGAAACTAAGTTTATTTTGGAAAACATTTGGATAATGAAAATAACCTTTTCCAATAAATACAACATCGGATAAGCTACTGAATTAAATATAAAATTTATAAAATTACAATATAATAACAATTCCTTTTTAAGTAAAATAAAAAACCTCTGACAGGCCAAGGAGATTAAGTTGAGAAATCAATTGAAGTAAAATATGACCACTATTAGAAATGGTAAGTATCTAAATAAACGGCGGGTTTTAACTTAAAAGTCACACAAAGAAGCATGATATTAATTCTTTTAATTAAAATCACTATATTACTAACAACTCAGCAGGATAGGAGGCAATGACTTAACGTAGTAAATTCACCTAGAAAATTAATATACCAGAATAATAGTATTAGGAAAAAGAACTCAGGAAATGATGGCAAGGCGATAAGTCAATGACAATAACTCAGTCCTCGGAAAACAGTAAAGAACCGGGAATACAAATTCTCAGGATCTCGTACAAAAGAACCGAAACCAATGCAACCCAAGTAAGGAATACAAAACACAAAATATATTGCAGTGCACAACCCAATCCCACCATATAATAACAAATATCAAAATTCACCCTTATTCCACCATATCAATTCACCTTTATTTCACCTGTTGTGGCGTGCAACCCGATCCCACCGTACAATATCAATATCATGACAATAAACAAAGTATGTTCCGGCGTGCAACCCAATCACACCATATAATATCAATATCATAATTCACCCTTATTCAATCATATCAATTCACCCTTATTTCACCTGTTGCAGCGTGCAACCCGATCCCACCGTACAATAACAATATCACAATATAAATATTCTCTCTTATGTCCACATCCCTTATTTCACCTGTTGCGATGTGCAACCTGTCACCTTTACATTAATTTAAATCAACAACAACAATTCAATAACTCCATTTACAAGAATTTCTACAATCAAGGGTATAAGTACACAACAACAAATGAACCACGTAAAACTTGAAGGAATACAACAAACTTTACAAAATGACAAGGCAGGTAAGGTACGTGAAAACTAAGTATGTAATCACAAAAATTAGGACATGTAGTAGATTAGCACAAAAACATAGAAGAAACTCAACAATTAAGAGGTAGCAAGAAAATAAGGAAGGCAATAACTTCAGCTAACACATATAAGGACCAAACAACAAGTAAGAGGTACAATAAGTGCTAACAACGTCAAATAGAGCATGTGAGAATAACCTAACAACGAAATACCTCATGTTATGACAATTTAATAAATGGCATGGGAAGAGACTAGATAATCCAAACTGTTCAATACCACTTATGGACTATGTACGCACTCGTCACCTTGCCTACATGGCTTTCACGTAACAAGATAGCACAATTAACTCAATTCCTAAGGGGTGATTTCCCCCACACAAAGATAGACAAGACACTTATCTCAATTTGGTCAACTCAATACTCAATTTAGCTTTTCCTTTACCAATTTACCAAGGTTCGGCTCAATCTAGCCAAAGACGACTTAAATACATAAAGCAATGCAAGACAAAACAATTTCAACTAACAAATCTATGATCCTTATACAATTTGCAAGAAGTCAACAAAAGTCAACTCCCTAGGTCCGCACCTCGAAACCCAAAAAAATTTACAAAACCCAAACACCTATTCCGATACGAGTTCAACCATACAAAAATTATCAATTCCCGACATAAAATCGTCCTTCAAATCACCATTTTTCATTTTGAAAGATTTTACAATTTTCCCCGAATATTCCTTTAGATTCCATGAATTTGATGTTAAATCTAAGGTATAATCACAAAATATAATTGAAAATTGATTAAAGGAACTTACCCAATGAATTGATATGAAAACCCTCTCTCAAAATCTCCCACTCTCGGACAGGGGGTTCGCAAATGCGGACAAAACATCGCAAAAGCAAAACATGAGGTTTTCTGCTAAGGTCGCATTTGCGACCAAATGTTTCGCAAATGTGAAAAACGAACCTTCGCAAATGTGAGATATTCTTCTCAAAAGCGAATTCCTGCCCAGCAACCCAGGTTCGCAAATGCGAGGCTTCTTCGCAAATGCGATAGTCGCATTTGCGACCAAAACATCGCAAATGCGATTAAACCAGAACCAACACTCAAAATTTTATCAAAAACAATCTGAAACCAATCCGTAACTCACCCGAGCCCCCGATGATCCAAACCAAACACCCACACAAGTATAAAAACATAAGCAATCGGAACACCAAAATAACCTCCAGAACCATGAGTCGGATGCCAAAATACATGAAAATCACCATGAACTTTAAGAACTTCTAGAATCGCAACCGAGCGTCCGAACCATATCAAATCAATTCCAAATGACACAAAATTTATTAGGAAAGTTCTAAATTACAAAACGGACCTATTCCAAGTTGCGAAACCATAATTCAGACCAGAAACCATGGTCAAACTTAGGAAAATTCTAAACCTTTAAATTTTTATCTTTCGCCAAATGATGCCGAAACCTTTTAGAAACATCCAAATGAAATTCCGGGCATGCGCCCAAGTCCAAAATCACCATCCGGATCTACCGAGACTGTTGAAACTCCAATCTGAGGTCAAATACTCAAAGGTCAAACCTTGATTAATTCCTTTAATTCCGAGCTTCTCAAATGGGAGTCACTCTTAAAAATCTTTTTCGAACCTCTAAAAACTCGAACCTATGATGAACGCAAGTCATAATACACTGTGTGAAGCTACTTGTGACCTCAAACTGTTGAGCCGGACGCAATTGCTCAAAACGACCAGTCGGGTCATTACATCTTCCCCCACTTAAACATATGTTCATCCTCGAACGTGCCAAGAGTCGTTCCAAAGCTATCAAATCACTGCATGAGCTCACCATACATACACCCGGGGGTGATTTCCCATCACCCAATCTACTTAGGCCATACAACGCAACTTAACTGAAGATCTCACTGCGTCGTTAGTCCATAACATAAGAGAGGACCCGTTCCTCAACATCTGAAACACATAATAGGATCTGAGTCTCACATCATCACACTGTATAAACTTGAACAAGCTGAATCGAGCCATAATTTCAACCCAGCGACAATAACATGATGTTCCACACAACTCAAATGCCCGTAGTAATATCTTCTGACCATCATAGCTGCCCAATAATAATCTGGATGCCGGTAATATGCTTCACATTGAATAAAACCTTGTTCTGGACCTGCACAACGCTGACCAAGATACAATAAACATGCAGAAACTCACAACCACCCATGAAATTGACAAGCCAAGAAGCTCTCCCACCCCTTAAGAGCCATTGCCCAAACCTTAGCGGAAATAACATCATCTTTCCAAGCACTCCTCTAACGACAATGCAAATCTCAAGTGTAAGAACCTCTTCTCAACCAATACCAGCAGCCCAGCTAACAACTCATCACAAAACCACACATATTCTCACACATATGGAACGTGTACGGAACCAGACATGTCACAAAATAGAAGGAAATCAAGGTACGAGGATTATCTAACAAGTACAACATGTATAACAACAAAAGTACAGTTTCCTGAATTATCCCACAGAGGGAAAACAAAATACCATATAAACACAAGGAAAGGGTGCGCCATATAACATCCGCTACGGCGTGCAGCCCGATACCAATATATCAATCCACATAGGGATACTCACCGAGCCAAAGTGCTCGGGTTCACTCATCACCTGAATGCTAATATCAAGCACAATATAGTGCACAAGTATAAATGTGGAAAAGGAATAGAAATAGAACAACATGGAGGAAAACAAGCACAAGTAAGGTGCAATGAGCAAATCAACATCACGAGGGCCATCTTCCCACATCGCCATAAGGCCTGAACGGAATTACAACATGCATGTAGAATAATCTTACAGCCCATCACATCATAAGAGAGTAGAACATAACATAGTCCAGGGGCACAAATAATATCCATTCTTCCCGGTAACATAACCATGATATCAACTTCATAAGATTACCCAATCCTGATCTAATATAGTGTACACATTCTCGTTGGGCTTTCAAATAGCTCCCAAAACAAATCCTGATCATTCCCAAATAGGTAATTATCCATCCAAAAGTCCATAGCAACCTACCGACAATTTATGCCATTAGTTAGTCCATTCTCAACATTTCTTCACAATCCGCAAACAAGAAATAGTCCGCATATGAGGACATCCAGCCCCAAAACCTCAGGAATACCATAGTTTCCATACCCAATCTCAACTATTCTACTCGAATGGCTGATACATCACGTACACACCATCATCTTACTGAAGCACCTATGTAAATTTTCCAATTGTGTAACGAAACCTGAACCTCAGAAGCCTCAAAACCCCGTAATCACCATACCACTAGCCAAGCATCTGCAACCCATAACACAGGGTGCCTTCTGAAATGCACGCTCTTCACATATGATATCCAATAATGCCAACATTCTATTAACTTGTGATATCCATCCAGGAGAAAACCATAAGCCGTTGAATGTGACCCATCATCCCACACCCATAACATACGGGCATATCTATGTAGCAAATCCCTGAGTGCATCTTCCCGCACTTGAGGCATGGGGGCCTCTGCTGTTGGGGTCTTCCTTCTGACCGACCCTGCTGGTGGGGTCCCCTGCTGCCCTGACCGGGCCTGAAACGACTCCATTATTGCTGTTGTCTGGGCCCTGATGGCGGTGCACTGGATGAGGAATGCGCAACAGACTGGGATGGCCATGGTGACCCTCCCCTGAAAGCTGATCTCCTATAGCTAGATGACTCCCCGAAGTTACCCGCTGATCAAGCCTTGCTTCTACGCTCTCGCTCCATCCTATTTTTCAATTTACGGTTCTCTATGGCCTGGGAAAATTCCACCATCTTCCCATAATTCATATCCGAATTCAAGGAAGCTGTAGAAACCTCATTAATAGTCAAAGAACTAAGTCCCTAAACAAATCGGCAAACTCTGTCCTCCATAGTAGGCAACATGTGAATAACATACTTGGACAGTCGTGCAAACTCCATGTGGTATTCCCACACACTCTTATTACCTTGCTTTAGATTCTCAAACTCCGTTGTATGGGCTGCCCTTGTCTCAGCAGATAGGAAATGATCCACAAAGGCATCAGAAAACTCACTCCATGTCGCCGGAGGTCTCCCCTCCTCAAGGGAATCTTCCCACAACTCAAACCACGAGTAGGCCACCTCTTTCAGACGGTAGGTAGCCAGCTCCACGTCCTCTATCTCGGTTGCACGCATAACTCGGAGAGTCTTATGCATCTCATCAATAAAGTCCTGGGGATCATCCTCGGGATTTGCACCCGTGAACACCGGAGGATCTAGCTGAAGAAATTTGTTCACTCTAGAACCAGTAGAATCCCTTGGCTGGCCAGAAGAGTTGGGTGTCATATTTGATCTTTCGGCCTGGGAAGCCACTATCTGGGTCAACATCTGTATGGCTCCCCTGAGGTCCTCATTGTTAACACTAGAGTCGTAGGCTGGGGCTGGAGGTGGAACCGGAATATCGATGCGAGAGATCATTGCACCCTCGGTAGATGTAAGAGCTAGGGCGGTCTGTTCTGGTACATATGAATTCGGAAGGGAAGTAGTTGAGGGATTTTCCTCCCCCGCACCATCCAATGAAGGGTCAACAGCCACTCCAGGGGTGGCATTGGCTTCTTGGCCAATTCTTGCTTTCTTCTTAGGTGCAATTATCTGAAATTCAGAACAATGCACGAGTTAACAAGGGAAACAACCTCACATTCTGCCCTATCACACAATATAGAACCACAAAGAAGGGTATTATTCCTAAATGTCCAAGTATCCCCTAATTATAGATGTGGTCGACAACACACCGATAATAAGGTATCTACTAGACACAACTTCGAGACATCGTAAGACACTTGAAAACCTTAGTCTTTGATACCAAGTTTGTCACAACCCAAATTCGAGGGACGCGATTGGCGCTCAACTGAGTGAACCCGGCCGAGCAAGCCTTCTAGACACAATCTAATCATCTCACATGTGATCAAGAGTAAACATGATTTCATCAATTAGACAATGAGGAAAACTATAAGTGTGATACTAAGTTGATTCATTAAGTACACCATTGCTAAGTTTAAAGTACAGGTACATTACAACTTTGTGAAACAGAAATCCAAAGCATAATCACAATCCACATACTTTCCCCGAAACCCTTACACGAACCACAACAATGTCTACGGAGCCTTCTATAGATACAAAAGATAATTGTGACAAACTATGGCGAAAAGGCCCTTCTATACCTTAGTGTGAAACATAAAAAGTGATGAAGTACATCATCATCCCCTGGAAGAGAAGTGGGCTCACCAAACTTACTGAGGAGGGGGAACACTACTAACAACGAACAATACTGCCTGCTAAGGAATCACCTGCATCCATTCAAACATGTAGCGCCCCCGAAAAAAGAGGCGTTAGTACCATCGAATAGTACTAGTATGTATAACTTAAACACCATCTTCTTAGAAAAGAAAATAAATCAATAAAATGTAAGGAAATTTAATCATTAAATCAAAGAGAACATAGGAAACAATTTCAATCATCAACTAGGTAATCACTTAAGGCATCAAGAGAAATCAATACAATTTAGCTTGGCCACCACTAGCATTACCATCTTATCGTTCATACTGCCACCGTACTTTTATACGGAGTCCGATCACGATCCGATCGGCTAGGTCATCTCCCTTGGAGACATATATCCGTAATACAATTTCCTATTTCAATTCCAATTCAGTTCATATCATAGTTCCACTATGCGTGCGGCATATTGTCCGATCACGGCATGATCGGCTAGACTGTCTTACCCAAGACATTCACTTCTTTTCAATCATCTCATCTCTCATTTCATGCACATATTTCAATTCGGTAAATGCTAGTGGCCACATTTAGTAATCCATATTTGGCACTTGGCCGCATTTCACAATTCAAATTCCTTCCGACACATTTCACATTATCACCAATTCCATAAGCAAATAGTGCAATGCAAAATGTCAAGTACAGACGAGAAAAACATGGATCATGGGCATGTAGAGACTATCACATTCCTAGGAAATTTAACATATTTTCCACGACTCCAATACATCATTAAGTAACAATCATACCATGATAGGGGGCTTTTGAATTCTGGTTACACATAATACTACACAAGCACGTTACGATGCCATCTACTACATTAGTCAAGATTTACAACTTACGCAAATTCGTAGGGGCACCATGGGGGTTCGATCTCTAAGAAGAATGTGTTTTATCCATACATACCTCAATTGCACTTCTTTAGGCTCTACGATTATCCGAAAGTCTTAGCAATATCAACTATTTGGTAAGGTGACAAATGGAACCAAGATTAGAAAATCGATCATAATTTATCGCTCACTTGAGCATTTTATCATACATCAAGTGTTCATTAAGGTCTTGTGGCCCTTTTATGGTAGATTATACCAGCCCATTCCCAATCCTTAGCCATTTTTAGCCTACATTGATTCTAAGCCCCCTCACCACCCATGCATGCAAGACAATTTACCCCAAGCCCATGAATTATCTCATTAGTTACTTATCTTTAGAAGATTATTCAAAAATAGCTGAGTTAGGATTAGACGCTTACCTGCAATGTGGAAGATTTCTTGATACTCTTCAAAGACTTAGCACAAATTGAGGGATTTTGGGTGTTAGTCAGCTTCCTCCCCTTAGAACTCTCTCTCTCACGCAAAAATGTAATAGAAAGTAATTCTAATTGATCAGGAAGAGGTATTTTAATGATATAGGGTTGGGTTTTAAAAAGACAAAAATGGTGCCCCAACACATGTATGCGATCGCATAACAGATATGCAGTCCGCAAAGAGACCGGAGAAATGGGCTTCAAAACCTTAAATCACTGACCGGGTATGTGACCATTATGCGGTCCGCATACACGTTATGTGGTCGCATAGTGCACCGCAGAACTCCCTTCGCAAAATCGTAGGGGCGATTATGCGGTCAATATGCGGCCCGCATAATGATTATGCGACCGTATAATCGATCGCATATCTGGCCTCAAAATTGGCCAACTCCCTGATTAACTTTGCGGCCATTATGCGGTCCGCAGAGTGATTATGCGACCGCATAATGGGACGCAGAAACGCATAATTTTAAAACCTCTTTATTTTACTCCACAATCGCATTGTTCAATCCAAAGAGCTCTCCGCAAAGAATTTTCTACTATAAAACACATAAATCGAATCTTGGCATCGCAAAGTACCGTATTTCTAGGTAAAAGTTTACGGGACCTTACAGGATCCTAATCGACTGCGGGTGAAGCACGTGTCCTCACCATCTGTGAGAGAATAAGAAAGTAAAGATTCAAACTTTAGGGTAGAACAAGGTCGCACTATAGAGAAAGAACGAAAGTGAAGTTTTCTAAAAGCCTTATAGCCTCGCGTAGAAGAGAATAGACGTCTCTATACCAATCCGCAAGACTCTACCAAGCTTTCTCATAACTCGTGAAACCTATGCAACCTAGGCTTTGGTACCAACTTGTCATGGTCCAAAATTCCAACCAAGGGGTTGTGATGGAACCTAACCCACTTGCTAGGAAAGTCAAGACTTAACAATAATAAGAGAAACAAAACTAAACATTTAATAGAAGAATATCATAAATAAAGGGTAAAGTTCTGAAATTATATAACAAGTATAATACAACCGACTAAGCAACTCCACAAGACCGGTGTCATGAGTACATGAGCTCTAAAAAGTGCCACAACAAAGTCTGAAATAATACACTATTGTCTGATACAATAAACAATAGCAAAGACAATGAAGGTAACTCCAGAGCTGCGAGCGGGTAAGTATTGGGTCTAACCTTGACGAGATAGTGATGAGGCTATGACAAGACACTTACTTACAAACTTGTGCAAGTAATTAGAAGAAAGAAATATCAATAGAGAGACGGATAAGAGTATAAGATAAAAATAAGAGAATAAGAAACAAGGTTTACGGGGATAACAACATGGCATACCCTTATGATGCAAGCACTATAGAGCATAAACAACAAACAAGAAGTAAGCGCAAGAAATCATATCCCTTGCCGCATACAACCCAATCCAACCTCAATACCATTGCGATGTGCAACCCAGTCCAATCTTAATACTGTTGTTGCATACAACCCGATCCAAGTCTCAATACTGTTGTGGCATACAACCCGATCCAATCTCAATACCAATCCACATGGAAACACCCAACAAGAAACAAACATGGCAAGGAGCATAATATAATATCATGGAGAAAACAATTAAGCACAATATACAAAGGGAAAGACGAACATGACTAGGGTGTAACAGACAAATCAAAATTTCAAGAGCTATCTTGGTCATATATCTATACAAGGCCCCAAATATAGTCAATAACATGTAAATAATCAAGTAGTCTCACAATCCAACATAGCATAAGAGAATAACACAAGAAATAAACAAAGATATAAATAAAACTAATTCTACTTGCACACTTTAAACCATGACAAACGCATATACACTCCTTAAGTAAAAACAAGCATAAGGAACCCTCCTACTACTAAAAATTTTCCATCCTTATCATATTTGGAAAAGTCAACAAAAAGTAAATTTGGGTTCGTTTTGTCGAAACCCAGAATCAAGACTAAAACATGTTTACCCATTCTTCCCCGAGGCCAAATATGTGATTTGTTTCGAGATGAGACCTTAAATAGAGGACTTAATCTCCAAAATCTACTATGTTAGGACCCAAAATCCCACCTCAAGGCCGGAATGGTGCCTAGCCGAACTTGCTAAGCAAGCCAACTCACAGTCAACAAATAAAGTCCCTTTTCATTATTTAATAGAGATATATAATAATTAAATATGGAAATTGTGTCAGAATAGTAATAATATCTCATAAAATCCAAGTGCTGCCTAAACACAGCGAATACAGTATGCCCCAAGACTAGGTGGCACAAGTACACGAGAAAACTATGAAATAAGATCAAGTCTCTATACATGTCCAGATGTCTGAAATACAAATCGATAGAAATATAAAAGGAACAGGGACTTGGGAACTATGAAGCAGATCCATGAAGTGCAACTCAACGTAAATATCTATGAAATTTCCTAGCTCAATCAGGAAGCTCTGCTAGGACCTACCTAAGGATATGCACAAAAAGACGTGCAAAAGCTTAGTATTAGACACCACAATCGGTACCCAGTATGTATCAAGTCTAACCTCAAAGAAGTAGTGGCGAGGCTAGATTCTTCTGAATACTTATCACACAAGTATATTAACAGAATTAACAATTGAAGCAATAAGTAACATCATGAATAACAAGAGTTACAAATATCAACAATTGAATAGTATTAAGCATACTTTTATGGAATAAAAATAACCATAACGCTGCTCAGATATAGAAATAAAAGATAACATGCTCAAATAGCAGAGCCAGACTCTCAATTAGCATATAATTACTTCTTGATAAGGATGTTAAGTAACAATTAAGAGTTAAATACATACTTCTAAATAAGTCAATAATAAGAATGCATGCTCAACTGATACAAGATCAATCTATCTTGATGCACAATCCATGTATCGGCATAACCCGATACACTGTCCATGTATCAACGCGATACAAAATTCATGTACTGACCACGCTCACAAGGCCCAAGGTAACATGGGTAATCACCTAACTCTGGAGGGACGGATCCAAATCCAAGCGCAAAAAGGGGCATAATAGCATCCCCCATAAATCATTCGATCATCATGTCTAACATGCCAAAACTGTATATCATATGCACGCTTACCCTTCTTGCCAAAATCCTCAGTCCAAATCATGTATCCATTATTCAAAATGTATGTATATGCTCAAGAATTATAGATAAATGGTGTACAAGCACTTAATAAATATCATACGGATATGTGCTCATAAAATCTACATGTGACTACGGCTAATTAAGCAATTCAATATATTAAAAATTAGTTCCCATACCTTTAAAACAGATTATAAGCCTATGCATGATTTCTAACATGAATAAGAGAGAAAACATAGTCACGTAAGTCAAATAAATCATGAATCAAACGAGGACATAGTCCAAATAAACCATAAAATATTACAATTCTACCCCGGTATTAATATAACTTGGTAAATGCATATACGCTCTCCATCGCGTATATACACCACCCCTAATACCTTAAACATAAAGCAAACGAGTCAAATCCTATGGAGTTTCCTTCTTAACAAGGTTATCCAAGAGACTTACCTTCACCGGGTAAACTTAAAATTACCAAAAGTGCAAAATCCTCAAAAATACAACCCCAAACACCTCGAATCTAGTCAAATACAACCCAATAACGTCAAACAAAGCCAAAGAAATCTAACCCAAGCAAGAAAGATTGAATTTTTAATCAAATATACAAAATCAACCAAAATTTCAACCCGATCCCGCCTCTCGGAACCTAAAAAGTTCACAAATCCCGAACATTGATTCTGATATGAGTTCAAATATACAATTTTCCTCAAAAACAGACTCCAAATTGGGTTCAACTCTGAATAATTTCCTTTCCAAAAGCCCCAAATTTCATATTAAATCAAAGCTTTAGGTGTAGAAATCCATGAAAAATCATGATATAAATTCAAATCCAAGTGCAAATTGCTTACCTCCAATGATGTAGTGAAATGTTTATTCAAAATCTCCCACTCTCGAAGTCTAGGGCTCAAAATATGATAATGTGGGTAAAATCCCGAAATCCCAACTTAAAGTGCTCTGCATAGTCCTATGCATCGCATCACGTGACCAACATCGCGATTGTTAAGACCAAAAACTTCCCTGCTCAAAATAGTCCTTTGCGAAAGCGACGACAATCATGCGACTGCGACCCTTCACCAGCCAAGCCCATGCAAATGCAGGATCCCATCCATGAATGTGAAGGCTGACCCACTACTTGGCGTCTCTCCATTGCGAACGCGAAACCTAGTCATGAACGCATCGTCTACTTCACGGACGCGTAGAATAAAAATCCTTATAATCTCCCATTCTCCATGATCACGAGACAAGCTGTGCAATTGCGAAGCACCACAAAACATCAGAAAACCAGCAACCCCAAACAAAGGAAAACTAGTGTGAAACCACCTCGAATTACACCCGAGGCACTTGGGACCATGTCCAATCATGCCAGCAATTTCAAATACCTAATACAAACTTATTCAAATGCTCAAAACACAACGAGTAACATTAAAACCAGGAATCGATGACCGAAACACATGTTAAGCTTCTCTTATGTTCATTAACATCCAAACTTCGAACCAAGCGTCTGATTCAAGCCTAACCAATCTAGATTAAACCCAAACTTTGAAAAAAAGTCCAAAATAACAAAACAAACCTATTCCAACCTCTGGAACTAAAATCCAAACCTGATAATCTCGAAGCCAACCCCCGGTCAAACCTATGAACTCTCTAATCCTACAAAGAGCAGACTTTCGACAAATACCACCAAAATATCCTAGGAACTTTCAAATCAAATTCCGAACATATGCCTAAGTCCAAAATCACCATAGCATATTTGAACCCTTAAAATATCATTCTGAGATCATTTACACAAAAGTCAAACCTCGATAAAATCTTACAGCATGAGCTTCCAAAAATGACACTAAGTATTCCAAATCACACGACAACCTTCCCCAAGCCAAACCAACCATCCCCGCAATTCACAAAACACAATACACATACGGGAAGCATAAAATATGCGAGGCTCAAATATACAAAATAATTTAGCGGGTCGTTACATTCTCCCCCCTCTTAAACAAACGTTCATCCTCGAACGAGTTTAGAAATACCCTTGGAATGCAAAAAATACGAGGATATCTGCTCCATATGTCATGCTAGATCTCCCAAGTTGCCTCCTCTACCTGTTGGTCTCTCTACTGAACCTTCACCGATGCAATATCCTTCGACCTTTGCTTCTGAACCTGCCTATCAGAAATGGCCACTAGTTCCTCCTCATAAGCCAAGTTCTTATCCCACTCCCCCAAATTAAATTATTATCCAACTCCTCCCCAACTAAAATCTAACACATGTGACTGATCTCGTGATACTTCTAAAGCATGTAAACATGAAATATCGGATGAACTCCTGATAAGGTAGTTGGAAAAGCAAGTCTGTAAGCCATCTCAGTAGATGGACCACTGTACTGATGGATCAACTTTCCCTTCTACCCAAACCACATCACTTCCTTCAAGGAAAAACTCTTAGAACAACCCTCTTACCAGGAAAGCTACATCGTAAACCTTCCTATCAACATAACTCTTCTGTCTGTACTACAGTATGCAAAGCCGCTCCTGAATAAACTTTACCTTCTCCAAAGCATCACGAACTAGATAAGTGCCCAACAACCTAGCCTCCCCAGGCTCAAAACAACCAATCGGAGAATGACATCACCTACCATATAAGGCCACATACGGGGCCATCTGGATACTCAATTGGTTGTTGTTGTTGTAATCAAGCACTGCTAATGGTGGAAACTAATACCACTAGCCTCTGAAATCAATGACATAGTCTCTCAACATATCCTCCAAGATCTGAATGGTCTACTAGAACTGCCTATCTGTCTCAGGATGGAATGTAGTAGACATAGGCACACTATGCAGGCAAACAATCTCTCTAAGATAAATCCGAGAAAACTACTCAGAATTGTGAAAAGTCATAACTGGATTGAAATGTGCATACTTGATCAGTCTGTCCATAATGATCCACACAACATCAATTCTCAAGGTCCGTGGCAAACCAACCACAAAATCCATAAAGATATGCTCCCACTTCCACTCCGGTATATCTAACCTCTGAAGCAACCCACCCAGTCTTTGGTGCTCATACTTGACCCGCTGACAGTTCAAACACCTTGCAACATGCTCAACCATGTCCTTCTTCATCCTTCTCCACCAATAATGTTACTTCAAATCACAATACATCTTTGTGGCACCTGGATGGATAGATATTGCAAACTGTGAGCCTCCTCAAAAATCAACTCCCTCAAATCATCCACCTTAAGAACAAAGATTCGACCCTAAAGCCTTAATACCCCATCATCACCAATAGTTACCTTCTTAGCACCACCTCGTTGCACTAAGTCCTTAAGGACAAGCAAGTGGGATCATCATACTAGTGAACCTTAATACGCCAAACAAAGACGACCGTGACGCAACACAAGCAAGTACCCTGATAGGCTCCAAAATATCCAACCTCACGAATATGGTGTCCAAAGCCTGAACATCCAAAGATAACGACCTCATCACAGCTGGAATGAATGCCAAGCTCCCTATGATCTCTGCCTTTCTACTCAAGGCATCAGCTACTACATTGGCCGTCACCGAATGATAAAGAATGGTGATATCATAATCTTTCAACAACTCCAACCATCTCAGCCGCCTCAAATTCAAGTCTTCCTGTAAAAATAGATATTGGAGACTCCGATGATCTGTATACACCTCACAAAACATACCATATAAGTAATGCCTCAAAATCTTGAGTGCGTGTAGGATAGCAGCTAACTCCAGATCATGCACCATATAGCTTTTCTCATGGGGATTAAACTAGCGATGCATAAACAATCACCCTGGCATCCTGCATCAATACACATCCAAAACCAACCCTTAAAGCATAACAATAGATGGTGTACGACCCCGATCCTGAAGGCAATACCAAAACTGGAGCCATAGTTAATGTCGTCTTGAGCTTTCAAACCACCTGAACGGAGCACCCTTATGAGACAACTAAGTTAATGGTACAATAGATGAAAACCCCTCAACCAAAAGGTAATAATACATAGCCAAGCCTAAGAGCTCTTGATCTTACTAGCGATAGAAGGTCTAGGCAAACTCTGAACTGCTTTATTATTCTTCGGATCCACCTTGACCCCATCACCAGATACAACATGGCCCAAGAATTCCACCGAGTCTAGCCAAAACTCACACTTGGAGAACCTAGCATACAACTTCTTCTTCCTCAAAATCTGAAGCACGATCCTTAAATGCTACTCATTCTCCTCTACGATATGGAAATACACCAAGATATTATCAATGAACACAATGACAAAAAAATCCAAATTGTCCATCAAATGCATGAAGGCTGCTGGGGAATTTTTCAAACCAAAAGACATCACCAAATACTCGTAATGTCCATAAAAAGTCTTGAAAGTTGTCTTAGGAATGTCCGAAGACTTGATCTTCAATTGGTGATACCTATCTCAATTTACTTTTTGAAAAAACCCTATTACCCTGAAGCTGATCAAATAAGTCATCAATCCAAGGAAATGGATACTTGTTCTTGAAGGTAACCTTGTTCAGTTTTCTGTAGTCAATACACATCCTCATAGAACTATCTTTTTTTTCACAAAAAACATAGGCGCACCCCACAGTGATACACTAGGCCTGATGAACTTATCCAACAACTCTTGCAACTGTTCTTCCAATTCCTTCAACTCCATTGGGGACATGTGATATGATGGAATAGATGTGGGCTGAGTGGTCGGCACCAAGTCAATACCTAAATCAATATCCCTATGGGGTGGCATTCCCGGTAGATCTACGGGAAACATATCTGGAAAGTACCTCACTACTGGAATTGACTCAACGGTAAGAGTATCAGCACCAACATCTCTCACAAAGGTTAATGATTCCAAACACCTCTTCTCAACCATCTGATGATCCTTCACAAATGAAAACACTCTGCTAGATGTATACTCAAGAGAAAGCTTCCATTCCAACCTTAGTAACTCTGGCATAGCCAATGTCAGGGTATTAGCATGATACGGAGATAACCAATCCATACCCAAAATCACATAATCCACCACACTAAGAAATAAGATATCAACACTAGTATCATAGCGCCAAATAGTACCAAATAAGACCGACATACCCGGTCCACCAAAATAGAGTCACCAGCAGGTATAGATACATGAACATTAATATCAAGAGAACCACAAGGTAAATCCAAATACGATGCAAAGTATGATGATACATAGGAATAGGTAGAACCATGATTATTTAGAACGGATGCATACCTATGAAAGACTTAAATGATACCTATAATAACTACATCAGAAGCCTATGCCTCGGGTCTACTGGAAATGCATAGTAGCAGGCTTAACCTATGCCCTTCTGACCTCTACCTCTGGGACTACCCTATCTACCTGAGCTCCCCTTCTAGCTGGTGAGGATGGTGGTGTAGAAACTGGAACTGGAATCACTTCGTAAGAACCCTTTCGTGTTGCGCCTCTACCGTGCCTAGGGAAATCCCTCTTTATATGCCCTACTTCTCCATAATCAAAACAACCTCGAGCTTAGAATGGCTGATGAATATGAGGCTGCCTCTGATAAGGTGAGTACCCAGTGGAATAACCCTAGGCTGAAAGAATATGGTAGGAACTCTATGGTGGTAGTGCACTGAATGAAAACTAATCAGAGCACCACGAGTGGGCTGATAAGCTGAAGTTACTAGCCTGCTAAGATGGTTCTCCTAGAATGATCCCTACCTTCAGACGAGGTACCACTGAAACTTATAGAATACTGGGGCTTCTTGCCCCTCGCCACCATAGCCTCTATGCCTTGACCCCTATGCGCTCAATCATGCGTGCTATGTCCATAACTTAAAGGAATTTGATACCTATCTCCGCCTCCCTAACCATAGAAATCATGATACCAAAATTCAACCCCTCAATGAACCTCGTCACCTTCTCAAACTCGATAGGGATAAGAAAAGCTGCATGATGGGATAGCTCTGTGAATCGCATCTCATACTCCATCACAGATATACGACACTGTTGAAGGTGCTCGAACTAGCCACGCATCTCCTCCCTCTTCGTGAGGTGAATGAACTTCTGTAAGAAGAGATGTGATAACTGACTCTAAGGGAGTGGAAGTGACACTGCTGGCCTGCTATACTCATATGACTATCACTACCTCTTGGCTAGACATAAAGCTGAAACGTAATGAATGCGACCCTATTGGACTCCAGCAAACCAAGAGTTCAAAAAATCTCTTGACAAGCATCTAAGAAATCATGTGCATATGCTAAAGGATGACTGTCATAACATGGAGCACCTATCTTCCTGAACCGATCAAACCTCTTCTGCTCCTCTTTAGACATAGCATCCTACACTACCAGCCTAACAGCAACCACGAGAGAAGTTCCCCAATCGGTACTACTCTTGGCATATGATAAATAGTAGCAACCTACTCAGGAGTGTGAGTAGCGGGAATTTGTAACCCTCCCCTAGAATACAAAGTAGCCGGTGCCACAAGAAGTACCCTGATTTTTCCAATCCCTCCACAAGACCAACCAATTGAACAAGAGCATCATAAAGTAGTAAGGTAGCCATAAGCCCCTCTATGACTTGAGCTAGTCCAACTGGCTCATCCTGATCAAACATCTTCTCCTCAACCGGAGCTACTGGTGGCTCCACAACGGCTACCCTAACAGGGGATCTAACTACAGCACGGGCTCCACCCCTACTTTTACCCTTACCACGGCATTCCACAGCCCTACCCTGAGGGGTCAGTGCCTGCCCAATTGCTCCCGATGAACGTGTTCTCACCATCTGTAAGAGACTAAAAGGACAAGATTTTTACTTTGGATCAATAAAGCCATACGATAAGAATGAATGAAGGGTAGTTTCCTAACATCTTGTAGCCTTTCAGAGATAGGTATAGACATCTTTGTACCAATCCATGAGACTCAACTAGACATGCTCATGGCTCATAAGACCTACACAACCTAGAGTTGTGATACCAACTTGTCAAGACCTAAATTTCCACCTCTATGTGATGGCGCCTAGCCGAACTTGCTAAGCAATCCAACTCACAATCAAAAAATAAAGTTCATTTTCATTATTTGATAGAGATATACAATAATTAAAGTTGGGAATAGTCTCAAAACAGTAATAATAGTTGATCAAAACCCAAGTATGGCATAAACACAGTCAATACAGTACGCCCCCAAGGCTAGTTTGCATAAGTACACGAGCAAGGTACGAAAATGGGATCAAGTTTGTATACATGCCAAGCTGTCGGAGATGCAAATATATAGAAATATAGAAGGAACAAGACTGAGGATCTGCGAAGTAGATCCATGAAATGCAGCTCACCCTAAGTCTCCGTGAAATCTCCTAGCTCAATCAGAAAGCTCAGCTAGGACCCACCAGAGGATCTATACAAAAAGATGTGAATAAGAAAACGGTACCCAGTAAGAATGAACTCTAACCTTAAAGAAATAGTGGAGAGGTTAGAATATTTTGAATACTTATCATAAAAGCATAATAACGGGATTAGCAACCGAAGTAATAAGTAATATCATGAATAACAAGAGTCACATATATTAACAGTCAAAAAGTATTAAGCATACTTTTTTGGAACAGAATTAACCATACTCCACCCCTACTTCTACCCTTACCACGGCCTTCCACAGCCCTACCCTGAGGGGTCGGTGCCTGCCCAATTGCTCCCGATGAACATGTTCTCACCATCTGTAAGAGACTAAAAAGACAAGATTTTTACTTTGGATCAATAAAGCCAAACAAGAATGAATGAAGGGTAGTTTAATAACATCTTGTAGCCTCTCAGAGATAGGTATAGACATATTTGTACCAATCCATGAGACTTAACTAGACATGCTCGTGGCTCATGAGACCTACACAACCTAGAGTTGTGATACCAACTTGTCAAGACCTAAATTCCCATCTCTATGTGATGGCGCCTAGCCGAAATTGCTAAGCAAGCCAACTCACAATCAACAAATAAAGTTCATTTTCATTATTTGACAGGGATATACAATAATTAAAGTTGGGAATAGTGTCAAAACAGTAGTAATAGTTGATCAAAACCCAAGTATGGCATAAACACAATCAATACAGTACGCTCCTAAGGCTAGGTTGCATAAGTACACGAGAAAAGTACGAAAATGGGATCAAGTTTGTATACATGCCAAGCTGTCGGAGATGCAAATATGTAGAAATATAGAAGGAACAGGACTGAGGATCTGCGAAGTAGATCCATAAAATGTAGCTCACCCTAAGTCTTCGTGAAATCTCCTAGATCAATCAGAAAGCTCAGCTAGGACCCACCAGAGGATCTATACAAAAAGATGTACATAAGCAAACGGTACCCAGTAAGAATGAAGTCTAACCTCAAAGAAATAGTGGAGAGGTTAGATTATTTTGAATGCTTATCATAAAAGCATAATAACGGCATTAATAACCGAAGTAATAAGTAATATCATGAAGAACAAGAGTCACAGATATTAACAGTCAAAAAGTATTAAGCATACTTTTGTGGAACAGAATTAACCATACTGTCACGACCCAAATTGATGGGCCGCGATGGGCACCCGGTACTTTACCCAACCGAGTACCAATTGTAACGTATCTTTCTTATTACATCATTACATACATATGACATGCGGGCCTAATAGGCCAGCATAATCCTTTATAAACCAAAAACATAGGCCGGCCAGGCCGTAGAATCTTTTATATGCGCAACATATGTATACAAGCCTCTAAGAGTACATAATTATCATAAAGGTCGGGACAGAGTCCCGCCTTACCAAAAAATACGTGTCTAAACCATACTAACCAACAGGAAACTCCGAAGCAAATGGAGCGCACCAACATCTTCCGCTGAGCTGATAGCCTACTTGGAGGGCTCTAGACCTGTCTATGAGGACCTGTGGGCATGAAACGCAGTGTCCCCAGGCAAAAGGGACATCAGTACGAATAATGTACTAAGTATATAAGAAATGAAATCAGTAAATAATAGACATGAGAGAAACATGGAGTAAGAGACTCGACATGTAAGTCTGAATAACTCTGTAAATCATGAAATACTTATAGTGTCATGCATATGCGTATGAATGTCATGTCGTGCATAGGTATATGTTTCATAACATCATCTGCCTCTGAGGGCATCCCATCATAGCATATCGGACACTGTGGGCAAAATCATCATCGTATACCAGCTGATCAGGTGGTGGTGCGTATATAACGCCATAACTTTTCCCATAATCCTATATACATATATATACATACATATATACGCGTATATAGTGCCATTTTTGAATATACATAAATATATACGCGTATATAACGGCGTTTGAATCATATTCCAGCCACTGTGGGCAACATCATCATCATATACCAACTGATCATGTGGTGGTGCGTATATAACGCTGTAACATTTTCCCATATCCCATATACATATATTTACATATATACGCGTATATAACGTCATCTGGACATGGGTCAATGCACATGTATGAAATGCATGAAAAGTACGTAATAATCTCAATATTCCTTCTGGATAAACTTTTCCAACTGCGTATTATTCTGAGACCCATGAAATAAAAATTCTCATGGGGAATAAGAATATAGACACCCCTACTATTTCTATGAATAGAGTAATTTATAGAAACTGTGTATTTGCTCGTTTCTTTAGTATAATTTGGACCATGCCAAAAGAAAGAAGGGATAGCCTTAACATACCTAATTCGATTCTCTTGCTAATCCCTCTAACACACGTTAATTGCGACAAAACACGTGACGACGAGATCGGAGTAGGAAAAAATTCGTATAACTTCGCATGAATTCCTTGTTGAAGATCGCTACTTGGTAGATGTAGAACATCTCATTTTGGTGAATTTGATCAAACTTTTGTATGGCCTCTTTGCTGGAACAGTAACGTTTCCATTCATCTCTATATGAATTGTTGAAGATTCTTATCTTGATTTACATTCATGACTTAAGTTTGTGACATACCAATATTTACTTTTGAATGCATATAAGAATGTATGGTTGTCTTACGTTTCTTAAGGATAGATATGACAAATATTAGTGTCTTTCCTTTATAAAAATGGAAAAGACACATATTGTTAAGACTTGCCACTTAGCCTAGTGGCATATGAGTTACAAATCTTGAATTGGTGGGCTGCCACGTCATTGCTTTGGGTCTTTATCCAAAGTTTTTTTTAATTTTATTAATCCACCACTAGTTATTAATTAACTAGGTAATGTCCCATTATTCAATAATTAACCAATTACCCACATAATTGAGAATTATTTCCACTTACTTGAAATATTACTCACTTTTCCCATACCTTATACACCTTATTATCATGGTTATGGGATACCTCGTACGACACTAGTCCATAAATACTGAGTATTCTAGCTTGGGCCATATTTTATTCCAACATGCCAAACTTGGACGAAAATTCATTTCCTTTGACTTGTTCCTCTCTCACCTTCATGCATTTACTTATCATTTGTTTGAAATAGCACAATCCTTATAATTTCTAAAATAATCCCATCCCCGAACTTACGTTGATTAACTTACGACGAAACTTTAACATACGAAAATGCGGGATGGAACATTATTCCCCCCTATGGAACATTCGTCTTCGAATGTTGAATGGTGCAATTATCATTCTCATAACTCATAGCTCTTGCGAATGCTTTAGTACTCCTCTTTCCATCCAGGCAACTACTATGTGAATGAATCCCAAACACAAGGGCATTACCCTCTTTAAGCCTTTTTCTCACACCGCGACTTGTAGTCGGAATCCTTCTAATCTTGTAGCACTTGATACCTTCTATCATGCAGCCTTTATGACTCTAACTTTGTATGTGCGCCTATACAACTCTTCTCTTCTATTTCCTCTAGGTTTTAGCCATTCTTTAGGCTTCACTTTGTGAACATATACAAAATTACGTCAAGCTGTCCCTCTGGACGTCATTAGCTTTACTATCTCTAAGTAGGCCATATTATACCAAATTCTTACTTCGATCTATCCATACCGAGGTCTAATAAGGAGTTCCAGGCTACTCTCGTTGCTTATCTTATATGCATAACACTAAATCCTTTAACGTTCTTCATTACTGTTCATCTTAAGACTGATAGCCCAATCTCATCTCGTACTTTGCAATTCTTACCCATCCATTGTTGATTAACCTCAATGTTGATCTACAACCATCCATTGATAACTTGAAATTTCTTACGTAACATATTGCTACTAGGGCTTATGTTGCATCATGGAATATTTGAAGAGAATTTTTTTTTGATCCACCTGGATGATACGATATTACACTCCCATAACCGTATTTCTTTCACCTTACGTGGGTATTTTAATCCTATCCAATTCATGAGCTCCCTTTCTTTTCTTCATCAGATCATTACTCAATAGAAGGCCCAAACGTCATCCTTTATCTATCATAATCACACCCCTATTCTACAACATTCCACCTCTTCTAAATGCTATGAGTCTTAGACTCATTTGAGTTTATTCAGGTTATATTGAGCTTTCTATAACTTAGAGGAACCATCAGTTCCTTTTTTTTAACAGGCTTAATCCCGATTACTTATCCATTTTTTTGTCACCTTCTCACTTGCCTTCTCCTTATTCTTACTCTTGTCTTTCTAAGACCTTATTGTTCTATCATATTTTAGATTGCCATCAAATCCTATGTATTTTTCGGAACATCAAGCGAGACATCACATCGTCTATCACTCTTCTTTACTGTCTTAGTCAGGCTTTTCAATACCTAGACCATAAGTTGCAAGATATGCTACTGATGATGCCGCTATTATTCCCAGATAGTGAATCCCCGCACTTCAAGCCCTTTATCCAAAGTATGGACTATTCACAACCTTTTACATTTGGGTATCTCGTGCACTGTTTACCTTTACCTTACTTACCTTAAAACCTCGCATCATATCTTCTATCTCTTTCATGACCTCCCTTCCACATAGGTATAATTCACATCCACAACTATTATAACACTTGCCTTTGTGGTGCATACACAATCCGATGGGAGCTTCATACTGACTTCTTATGAGTTTGGAATGGCTATAATGTAGGGCCGTTATAGAATATGGTTGTTGTACTATCTCTCTTGTACCTCTGATGTTAAAAGTGATTCTGCAATGTTCTCAATCATGATGTCTATAATTATTTTTTTAGTCCAATAATCAGACTCTTGATTTACTTCGTTGATGTAACTCTTTGGTTTCCTCTTCCTTCTGATCAGCCTTTATGTAGGCTTAAGCTATATTCCAATCTGCGGCTCATGGTATTAGTTATTTCTTTAGTTTTTCATAGACGCTAGGTAATATCTGTGATACCATCATCTAACAACTCAATCCATTGTCTATGACCTGGACTCAATTATTTCTTTTAACTTATACCAAAGTCTCCTACGACCATATGATGGTCAACATATATGCTGCATGGATAATACTCCGACCTCTTAAGTGCGTCCATAATGTAACTAACTCTGGATTATTGATCGAATAATTCCCTATGTTCCTTTTCAGCTTTCTTTAAATGTAAACAATTACTTTTCTTGGTTGTTTTTCCACTTGTTGGGTGCATACTTAACTTATCTTACTGCCCATACATATTGGAATTCCATAAAACTCATATCTCCTTGAATCTCACTTCTGATTACTTCTCGTCCATTAGCCGCAGTATGTGCCACTTCCTTATGGAGTGCATACAATATTGTTGTGAGACTGTTGTTATAAGATCACTTCCTCTTTGGGTCGGTGTGCTGAGGTTGAAGGATTTTCCTTATTTCCTCAGCTAGGCTTTCGTCGTAGTACTTAGGGAAGACCCTCTGACTCTTGTAAAGTTGTGAGCCTATTATATTGTTTACTTGACGGACCTTCTGATTCCCTCCCTTTCCTATACTCATCTGTAGTTGATTACCTCTGTATCCTTGTGTTTTTAGGGTTGCTTCTGAACTGATATTTTGATTGTCTTCTAGTGGCATTCTCTTTTATTTCCGTTATACTCATACGATATCTTTAACTACCCCGACTCTTGTTTGAATATATATCTTTGAGTATTATAATGATATTCTTCGAGGCTGAATAATCCATGTTGGGTTCTACTATGTTTATCTTACACGATCTGATGACTCGTCTGTAACCTCTTGTTTAGCCATAACTGGTATCTTCCTGACCAATTACTAACTACTCATTGTCCCATTCTCATATCAATATTCCTCGTAATCTTTCTTAGGTTATTTCCTTCATCTTAACTTATGTCTCGCACTGGCTCCTTATATATTAATAACAGCTCGGTAGGAACCTTTACTTCCTCTCCTTGACGTCGTGCTTGCACAATATTCTTGAATCGTAGCGTATCTGTAAGATTTGGATAAGTGCCATCTCATTCATCTTTCACTTACTGCATTCTTCCTTTACCATTCCACAGTCAGTAGAACCACTTAATTCTGACTTAATGCCACATTATTCCATATTCCCCCCTTTAGGGGTGTAATAAGACTTGAAGCTATGACGACCTGCCTATAGATGTTTTTCCTCTTCATCTTTGGCGTCCTTTCACATCACCAATGACCCTTACTTGCCTTGCGATAATCCTTCTGTATCAAGTTTAACAAAATTCCCTACTCGCGAGGGTGACACTTAATGTAACTGGTACCTACATTCCCTTATGCTTAACTTTGCTTACATTACTTGCTTTAGGGAAGCGTCTTCCAGAATAACCATTTTCTGATTTTCTCTTGAATCTTCTTCTGTTGTCCATTCTACTACCGCTGCAACAAAATCTGAAATTCTCATGAGGCTGACTATTATCAAATCACCCAGTCCCTAATTTATGTTTAGTTTATCTTGTTCACCAATCCATATTGGTTTCTATTATTCAGGGGTTTTAACTTTTCCTTCAGGTAGTCGCACTGGAGTCACGAACTTGTTTCTTGAAATGAGGATATGACTTTATGGACTATACTCTTTTGTTGTTTCAAAGCCTATCACCTATTGTCTTTTCCTTTACATTGACTATAGATTCTGTAATATTATCATCTTTTTGATCTACCGTTGTCATCCATGTATTACTTCATACTGATAATTCATCATTAACTCTCTTCTTACTTCATGCTGACATTTATATCTATTACTTTATTCCAAAACTTGAACAAGACATTTTTTTGATTTTAGCTCCCCTTTCTCCACCGGCTCTTCAGGTTGCCTTACATTCTTTCTCGACTAGGGATGGGAGCAATACAAAAAAAATATTTATCCCTTCGAAAATGTCAACCAACGCATACTTTCTTTCTCGTGTAAGAGGAGACATATTGGAAGTATGGATCAGTATATAGATTTCTTAGAATTGTTACGAGGAAGTAAGTAGTTGCATATTTGTTGTAGTGTATTATCTTCTGGTATTTATCGAGTCTTGTACCTTTCTGTGCCATGATACCTTCTAATAATACCTTTACTATTTCAAAAGATGACCAAATGCGGACTAGTAATATTCAGGAAAAGTTGCCACAATTGTGCAGTAACTTGGCAGTGCAAAAACAAATAAAAGTGGCTTTTTATTTATTTCCCGTGTAGGAGGAAATTACTTCATTGAACCAGCCATCTTTCTTGTAGATTCTCTGAATATAAGTTTTAGTAGAACTCCTAAATGTCCTCCTTGATCTCCTCTGTTTCGTCTTTCAATACTCCATTGACGTCCAATCTTCCAATGTAATTGTACTCAAACCATCCATTCATCATTTTGGGCTACTCGAACCGCAATCGGATCCTACTATCCTGTCTTTCTCTTAAACCATATCCGTTAGCTCTCATAGGGCATGGTTGAGATAGGTGCGACCGATTTTACATATATCTATTATTGTTGTAGGTAATTCAAAATGCTTATATCTCCCTTCCTGAATGGTAATTAAGGATAATATTTATTAACTGGGTACCTCGTACCCTTCTTCACCTCGCTTCTTTTACTTGTTACAACTCGTCTCTAACTTTCGACTCCGTTATTCCTTTTTACCGTAAGACTAGATAAGTATTCTTTCCTGAAAACTCCCCATCAAGAACCGTACATCTTTTAGTATACGCATGATCAGCTGAAGACTTCTCATTTACTCATCATAAGCAAGATGCGAAAATCGAGTTCCTCTAACTCAACGCTTTCAGAACTATATCTTTTATCGATCATCTTTCTGAATGTAGGCATCGTCTTATTACAAATAGAAGTTCAGAATTGAATTCTTATAAGTGAGCTCTACCATACGATCAAGAGTAAGAAGAAAGAGTGTCAGTCCTAAATGCCTTGTAGCTTCCTGCTTATAAGTGTGGTGCACGACACACCCATAAACAAGACTCTACTAAACACGGCTTGTAGACTTCCTAGGACAGAACAGCTCTGATCCCACTTTTGTCACGACCCAAACTGATGGGCCGCGACGGGCACCCGGTACCTTACCCAACCGAGTACCAATTGTAACGTATCTTTCTTATTACATCATTACATACACATGACATACGGGCCTAATAGGCCAGCATAATCCTTTATAAACCCAAAACATAGGCCGGCCAGGCCGTACAATCCTTTATATACACGACATATGTCTACAAGCCTCTAAGAGTACATAAATATCATAAAGGTCGGAACAGAGTCCTGCCTTACCAAATAATACGTGTCTAAATCATACTAACCAACGAGCAACTCCGAAGCAAATGGAGCGCACCAACATCTTCCGCGGCGCTGATAGCCTACTTGGAGGGCTCTCGACCTGTCTATCAGGACCTGCGGGCATGAAACGCAGCGTCCCCAGGCAAAAGGGACGTCAGTACAAATAGTGTACTGAGTATGTAAGAAATAAAAATTAGTAAATAATAGACATGAGAGAAACATGGAGTAAGAGACTCGACATGTAAGTCTGAATAACTCTGTAAATCATGAAATACTTATAGTGTCATGCATATGTGTATGAATGTCATGTCGTGCATAGGTATATGTTTCATAACATCATCAGCCTCTGAGGGCATCCCATCATATCATATCGGCCACTGTGGGCAAAATCATCGTCGTATACCAGCTGATCAGGTGGTGGTGCGTATATAACGCCATAAGCTTTCCCATATCCTATATAGATATATATACATACATATATACGCGTATATAACGCTGTTTTTGAATATACATACATATATACGTGTATATAACACCGTTTGAATCATATTCCAGCCACTGTGGGCAACATCATCATCATATACCAGCTGATCAGGTGGTGGTGCGTATATAACGCCATCTGGTCATGGGTAAATGCACATGTATGAAATGCATGAAAAGTACATAATAATCTCAATATTCCTTCTGGATAAACTTTTCCAAATGCATATTATTCTGAGACCCATGAACAGAAAATAATAAAAATTCTCATGGGGAATCAAGAATATAGACACCCCTACTATTTCTATGAATAGAGTAATTTATAGTAACTATGTATTTTCTTATTTCTTTAGTATAATTTGGACCATGCCAAAAGAAAGAAGGGATATCCTTAACATACCTATTCGATTCTCTTGATAATCCTTCTAACACACGTTAATTGCGACAAAACATGTGACGGCGAGATCGGAGTAGGAAAAAATTCGTATAACTTCGCATGAATTCCTTGTTGAAGATCGCTACTTGGTAGATGTAGAACAACTCATTTTGGTGAATTTGATCAAACTTTTGTATGGCCTCTTTGCTGGAACAGTAAAGTTCCCATTCATCTCTATATGAATTGTTGAAGATTCTTATCTTGCTTTACGTTCATGACTTAAGTTTGTAACATACCAATATTTACTTTTGAATGCATATAAGAATGTATGTTTGTCTTACATTTCTTAAGGATAGATATCAAAAATATTAGTGTCTTTCCTTTATTAAAATGGAAAAGACACATATTGTTAAGACTTGCCACTTAGCCTAGTGACATATGAGTTACAAATCTTGAATTGGTGGGCTGCCACATCATTGCTTTGGGTCCTTATCCAAAGTTTTTTTATTTTTATTTTATTAATCCACCACTAGTTATTAATTACCTAGGTAATGTCCCATTATTTAATAATTAACCAATTACCCACATAATTGAGAATTATTTCCACTTACTTGAAATATTACTCACTTTTCGCATACCTTATACACCTTATTATCATGGTTATGTGATACCTCGTACGTCACTAGTCCATAAATACTGAGTATTCTAACTTGGGCCGTATTTTATACCAACATGTCAAACTTGGACGAAAATTCGTTTCCTTTGACTTGTTCCTCTCTCACCTTCACGAATTTACTTATCACTTGTTTGAAATAGCACAATCCTGATAATTTCTAAAATAATCCCATCCCCGAACTTACGTCGATTAACCTACGACGAAACTTTAACATACGAAAATGCGGATGTAACACATACGCTGCCAGATATAGAAATAAATGATAGCATGCTCAAATAATGGAGAACATACTCCCAATTAACATATACGGATGTTAAGTAACAGTTAACAATTAAATAAATACTTCTAAATAAGTCAATAGTAAGAATGTATGCTCAACCGGTACAAGATGATTGTATCCTTATTACACCCCATGTTTTCGTACGTGAAAGTACGCCATAAATAAATTGATAAAAGCTCGTAAATGAGATGTTACATCCTGCATTTTCGTACGTTAAAGTTTTGTCGTAAGTTAACCGACGTAAGTTCAGGAATGAGATTATTTTGAGATTATAAACATTATGCTATTTCAAACAAGTGATGAGAAAACTCATGAAGGAGAGTGAGTAAGCAAATAAAAGAAAATGAGTTTCGTTGAAGTTTGGAAATTTAGGATAAAATACAGACCAAACTATAATACCCCGTATTTATGGACTAGAGCCATACAAGGTACCACATGACCATGATAGTAAGGTGTATAAGATATTTTAAATGTGGGTAGTATTTTAAGTAATTTGAGATAATTCTTAATTATGTGGGTAATTGGTTAATGGGATATTAACAAGTTAATCAAGTGATTAGTGGATAATTAATTCAAATATTTGGATAAGAATTAAATCTCCCAACGTGGCAGTAAGGGCTTAAAGTAATTATGACTCCTTGGTCTTGATAGTTAGGTGGAATGCGTAGGAAATTTTGGATAAAATAAACCCAAAAGTGGGGCCCACACCACCAAGGATTAAAAGCTTCTGCTTGGCTTGGTTACACTTATCTTTGCATTAGGATGAAGATGAATCCTTTGGCCTATGCCATCGGATTGGATGTGGTCATGTAAGATCCATCATTAAGCTTAAAGCAAAGAGATTTTATAAGTGATGCTCGTGCTCTTGACAAAGAAAAAATGATGCGTTTAGATGAGAAAAGTGGGAACTTTTATTGAACTGAGCTTGGTCTAATTGCAAGCCACTTTTATATCCAGTATACTAGTGTTGAGACTTACAATGAAATGTTGTCACGCCGTATGAATGAAAGCGAGGTCTGCTAAGTGACGGATGAAGCTTCAAAAAAAATTCACACGAAGTTATACAATGTAATAGCAATGAGATTTGCAATTCTAAGAGAACACAGTACAATCTTTCTCAAGAACATCATACAAAATTTTCCCTACTTCGATCCGTCATTACATGAGTTATCGCAATTGACGTGTGTGAAAGGAATAGTCAAGAAAATTGGTTCGCGTATGCTAAGGCTAAAACTTTCATTCATTTTGGAAACATATCGTAACTACATGTGTTTAATAACGAGGCATAAATACAAGTTCATACTCCCGAACTTATATACATTATCCTAGTCTCATAAATTACAGCATTCTCCCTTATCAGGACTTTATATTCAATTGAGTATTGTCTCCTTCCAGTCAAGAGAGAAAAGGTTCTATATATATATATATATATATTACAGTATTTTCACCACCATCAAGCTATAATCGGTGGAAAATCCCCTATTGGGCAATCTCTGATCAGATGGTAAGCTATATACCGAGCCTACTTTGGCCGAGCACTTATGAGCAAGAGCAACATGGCCGAGATGCATAGCCTAGTATAGCCGAGTGCCTATGAGCGAGCCTACTATGGCAGAGCAGTTATATATACCGAGCCCTATAAGTCCGGACAACTATTTTACTTACTATATTGAGAGAGTTGAGTCAGTATCAGCAGGTAAGCATATCTTCGAATTATCTTTGACTCTCAGTTACTTTTAGTTATTATATTTTCAATTCATTTTCAGCTTTCAGTTAATTTTTTTCCCTACATACTCGGTACATTATTTCGTACTGACGTCCCTTTTGCCGGGGACGCTACATTTCGGGAGTGCAAGTTCAGACAGAAAGACGAGTAGACCCCTCAGTAGGTGTTGCCCGAGTTCAGCTTGATCGGTATGCTCCGCATCCTTCGGAGTTGACGGGTGTAGAGTTTTATGTACATCTCGTGTATACATGTATATATATGTTATGGATAGGTCGGGGCCCTGTTCCGATCACAATACATCCATCAGTAGAAGCTTGTAGACATATACTGTTAGTTAGTGCAGTATGTTGGGCTTGTAAGCCTTATATGTATATTTTGTTGGTTTGCTAGCTGTAGTAGTTATGACGGCCTTGTCGGCCCAGCTTGATATTGATGTTTAGTCCGCGTTAGCAAATTGTCTTGCAATGTGGCCCATGGAGAAAGTATGAAATTATATGTTCAGAGACCCTTAATCACAAGTTTGTACGCAAAGATAGGTGAGGCACTGGGTGCCGGTCTTGCCCCACAGATTCGGGGCGTGACAAAAGTGGTACCATAGCAGTTTTGTCCTAGGAAGTCTACAAGTCATGTCTAGTAGAGTCTTTTTTATGGGTGTGTCGTGCACCACACTTATAAGCAGGGGGCTACAAGGCATTTAGGATTGTCACTCTTTCTTCTTACTCTACATCGTGTGGTAGAGCTCACTTGTAAGAATTCAGACTCCTAAATTCTATTTTATTCGTAATAAGACGATACCTACATCCGGAAAGACGGTTGGTAAGAGATATAGTTGTGGAAGAGTTGAGTGAGAGGAACTCGATTTTACATGATGCTTATTATGAGTAAATGTAAGGTCTTCAGTAGATAATATGTGTACTAAGACGTGTAAGCCTCTCGATAAGGAATCTTAAGGAAAGAATATCTATCCACCCCTATGGTGACAGGAAATGAGATATTCAGAAGGTAGATACAAGCTTCAATAAGTAAAAGGAGCAAGATGAGAAGGGTATGAGGTACTAGTTAATGAAGATTATCGATATTTTAAACTCAGGTAGAAAAATATAGGCATTGTGAGTTACCTTCAACAGTACAGAGGTATGTATAATTGGCCACACCCATCTCAGTTATGCCCTATGGGGGCTAACATGAGTAGTTAAGAAAAGGATGGGATATCAGGATTTGGCTGGGGTTAGAGTAACCCAAAATGGTGAATGGATTGTTTGTATTAGTTGACATTTCCGAAGGATATTACAAAGGTGCTAATAGACCTCCTTGTGAGACACCTAGATGGTGCACTGTAGAATATTACAATTAGATGTGAATACTAGCATGATCAAGAATTCTGAAGATAGCACCTAAAATCCTGGAAGGGAACTCTAGATCGTGTGGTAGAGCTCAATTATAAGAATTCAAACTCCTAACTTTTATTCGTAATAAAATGATACCTACATCCAGAAAGACAGTTGGGAGGAGATTGAATGTGGCTATGGAAGAGTTGAGTCAGAGGAACTCGATTTTGCATCATGCTTATGATGAGTAAGAACATGTGGATACTAAGATATGTAATCTTCTTGATAAGGATGTGGATACTAAGATATGTAATCTTCTTGATAAGGATCCCTAAGGCAGGAATATCTATCCACTCTTATGGTAAAAAGGAATAAGAGAATCGAAAAGTAGACATAAGTTCCAGCAAGTAAGAGAAGCAAGGTGAAAAAGGGTACAAGGTACCCAGTTAATGAAAATTATCGATTTTTTCAACTCAGTCAGAGAGATATAAGCATTTTGAGTTACCTTCAATAGTAACAGAGATATGTACAATGGGTCACACCCATTCTAGTTACCCCTTATGTGGGTTAACAGAAGTAGTATAAGAGGAGGATGGGATATCAGGATCCCGCTGGGGTTAGAATAACCCAAAATGATGGATGAATTGTTGCGTCAGTTGACATTTCTGAAGAATATTGTAAATGTACTAATACATCTCCTCGTGAGATACCTAGATGTTGCACTCTAAAATAGTACAACTAGATATGAGCACTACAAAGATAGGCATTGAAACCCTGGAAGGGATAAATATTACCTTAGTGTGACTCTCGTCCCTAGTAGAGCGAGGACGTGGAGCAACCCGAAGAGCCGATAAATGAAGCAAGGAGAGCTAAAAACGAAAGAATGTTGTGTTGAGGTTTTCACAAGAAAGGGATAGGCAGAAGTATTAGCAGAGTAATGAGAAAAGAGATAAGGAAGAATTATGAGTGAGATGTGATACATGGATGACAACAGTAGAGCGATCCAGAATCTATAGTCAAATGAAGAAAGAGACGAAAGGTGATGGGCCAAAAGAAAACAAAAGAGTATAGGCCATACAATCACATCCTCATTTCGAGGAATAAGTTCGCGGCTCTAACATGACTGGCAGAAGGAAAATATAGACCCCAGAATAATAAAAATCAGTACGGACTGGTGCACAAGATAAACTAAACATGAGTTAGGAACTGAGTGATTTGATAATAGCCAGCATCATAAGAATTTCATATTGCATTCCGCCAATAATATATAGAATGGACAACAGAAGAAGATCCATAATGAATTCAGAGAATGTTCATTCAGGGAGACGCTTCCCTAAAACAAGCAATATGAGCAAAGTAAAGCTTAAGGGACTGTATGTGCTAGTTACACTAAGTGTCAGCATCGCGAGTAAGGAATTATGTTATCCTTGGTATAGAAGGATTACGGCAAGGCGAGTAAGGGTCATTGGTGATGTGAAAGGACGCCAAAGATGAAGAGGAAAAACATCTATAGGCAGGTCGTCATAGCTCCAGGTCTTAGTACTCACCTAAAGGGAGGAATATGGAATCATAGAGGAAGAATGCGATAAAAATGAGAAAGGGATTATATTGCACTTATCCAAATGGTACAGACATGCTATGATTCTAGAACGTTATGTAAGCACGACGTCAAAAAAATAAGGAAGTAAGAGTTCCTGCCTGGGATGTTATTGATAGATAAGGAGCCAGTACGTGAGGTAAGTTAAGACAAGGAAATAACCCAAGAAAGATTACGCGGAATATGGATATGATAATGGGCCGACGGTTAGTTAGTAGTTGATTCATAAAGAGCATAGTCATGACTAGACATGAGGTTACAGACAAATCAGCAGATCATGCAAGATAAATGTAATAAACCCCAACATGGGGAATTCGGCCCCGCAGTAATATCATTATAATACTTGAGATTTATTCAAAAAGGAGTTGTGTTATTTAAAGGTACCGTATGACTGTTACGGGGATAAAAGAAAGTGCCACTGGAAAGACAGTCAAAATATCAGTTCAGGAGAGACCCTACAAGCACAAGGGCATGGAGGTAAGCAACTACGGATGATTATAGGCAAGGAAGGACATCAAAAATTCTGTAATAAGCTCACAGATTTTCATGAGTCAAGGGTTCTCCCTAAGTATTACAACGAAAGACTAGCTGAGGAAATAAGAAAGAAGGCTGCAACCTAAGCACAATAACCTAAAGAGGAAATGGTCGTGTAACAACAGTCTCACAACAACATTGTAAGTACTCCATAGGAAAGTGGAACCTACCTTGGCTAATGAACGAGAAGTAAAATTAAAAGTAGTATTCGAAATCATATGAGTTGCACGAGACCTCTGGCATGCGTGGGAAGAAGACAAGATAAGTATGCATGCAACAAGGGGGGAGAAAGACTAGGAAACGTAGTAGCTTACGTTAAGAAAGTTGAGAAAGAACGAAAGGAATTATTCAATCAATGATCCCGAGCTGGTGACATTATGAATGCACTTAAGAGTTTGGAGTTTTATACCTGCAGCATATACAACCATAGAAGATTCTGATATATGTTAAAAGAAACAATTGAGCCCAAGTCATAGACGAATGATTGAATTGTTAAAGGATTATATCATGAATATCCCTCAGCGCCTATGAAAGGATAAAGTAATAACTAATACCAGGAGTTATAGATCGGAAGATAGCTTAAGCCTAAATAAAGGCTGATCAGAAAGAAAAAAAGGGGAACTAAAGAGTTACATCGGCTAAGTAAAAGTGGACCAAGAGAATTATAGACCTCAGGATCACTCTTAAATAACAGAGGTATAAGAGAGATAATATAGTAGCCATATTTTATAACGGCTTTACGATGAAGCCAACTAAAGAGTACCAGCCTCATAAGAAGTCAGTATGAAGCTCCCACCTGATTGTGTATGCACCAAAGGTACAAGTATTATAATAGAGCTTCAGGTTGTGGAGGTAAATTATACCTATGTAGAAGAGAGGTTATGAAAGAGATAGAATAATGTGAGGCAATATTTTAAGGTAAGTAAGGAAAAGGTAAACAACGTACAAGATACCCAAATACAGAAGGTTATGAATAGTCCATATTGCGGATAAGAGTCTAGAAGCGCGGGGATTCAGTACCCAGGAATGATATCAGCATCGTTAGTGGCATACCTTCCAGCCTATAGTTTCTAAGTACTGCAAGGTCTAATTAGAAAGTGAAAGTAGAGTTAGAGATGATGTGATGTCTCGATGTTCCAGAAAAGCATAAGGAAATCGGTCGCAAGCTAAAGTATGATAGAACGACAAGGTTTTAGAGAGACAGGAGTAAGAATAAGAAAAGGGAAAGTGAGAAGATGACGAAAATGGATAAGTCCCCAGGATTAAGCCCGTGAAAACAAGGGAGCTTATGGTTCCTCTAAGTTATACAAAGTTCAGTATAGCCTGAATAAACTCAAAAGAGTCTAAGACTAGTAGCATTTAGAAGAGATGGACTGTTGTGCTGGTAGTAGAATAAGGGTGTGATTGTGATAGATAAAGGATGACTTTTGGGCTTTCGATTGAGTAATGAATCGAAGAGTATTTCCTAAATCGTAAGGGAATAAAATAACCATATAGGGTGAGTCACATTGGATGCTATAAAGTATGGTTATGGAAGTATAGTATCACCCCTAGGTTGATCAATCTAATTACTCCAAGTGCCCCGATGAGACACGAGCCCTAGGGGAGGTGTTGCATAAGAGAGAAAGTTATCAGTGGTAAATGATGGATCAACATTTAGGTGAATAAACAATAGATGGATAAAAGTTCATTAGTATGATATGAGATTAGACTATCAGTCTTAAGGATAAGCAACAAGAGTAACCTGGAGTTGGTTGCAGACCTGAGTAACGATAAATCGAAGTAAGAACTATGGTATAGTATGACCTACGTAGATGCAATAAAGTCATACAAATAGATAACCAAGTCTATGAAATAAGATATAGCCATATTCGCAAGTTCTACAAAAGTACCGAGCAAAGATCTTCAGTGCACTTATAGATGCCCAGAGAGGCATCCTATTAAGCCTTGTACATTTTTAGAAAGTAAGGCCTAGAGATTGGCTAAAATCTGGAGGAAAAAGGAGAAAAGAGTCGCATAGGCACACTTACAAGGTCAGTGTCATAGAGACTGCATAATAGAAGGTAGCAGCAGTTACGAGATTGGGAGAATTGGATCACAAGTCATGGCGTGGGAAAGAGGCCTAAAGGGGAAATGCCCTGGCCTTTGGATTTATTCACAGAACAACTGCCTAAATGAAAAGGAGAGTATTAAGGTATTCACAAGAGCTATAAGAGATGAAAATGATAAGAGCATCAGTCAACATTCGAGGACGAATGTTCCAAATGGGGGAATGATATTACGCCCCGCAATATTATGTCGATATTATGTCTCGCATTATTATATTACGATGTTGTTATGCCTTGAAGTACTAAATTAGGATGATACGCTTCATATTATTAAATTACGAGGATGTTACACCCTGTGGCATTGTACGTTGAATTTGTCGTAAGGTAATTGACATCAGTCCAAGGAAAATATTATTTGGAGATTTTAAGGACTATGCTATTTCAAACAAGTAATGAGTAAATTTTTGAAGGTAAGAGGGGAAGCAAGTCAAAGAAAATAAATTTTCGTCCAAATTTGGCATATTAGGATAAAATACGGGCCGAGAGTTAATACCCGATATTTATGGACTAGTACCGTACAAGGTACCAGGTACCATACAAGTATGATATATATATAAAAGGGTATTAAAAATAAGTAGAATTTTAAGTAAGTTGAGACAATTCTTAATTATGCAGGTAATTGGTTAATTACTAGGAAACGGGACACTACCTAAATACCTAATAACTAGATAAAGATTAAAATTTTCCACCCCATGCCTACGTAGCAGCAAGCCACACCCTAAAGAAATGACTCTTAGTCATTTCTTATGAGGTGGAAAACTAGTGTGAAGTCTTACATATCAAACACTAATATAAAACTAATGTAAAGTTTTACATTCCAAATGTTTTCCATATCAAGGACTTCCAACAGAAGTGGGGGGAGGGAATGTTAGCCATTTTTTAAAGGCTTTCAATAAAAATTTATTCTCAAAATACTTCAGTCAAATTACTACTTTGATAACGTGATTTCATAACCAAAATCCGATGAGGTTTCTTAGCACAATTAGCAACATGAGATTTTGGGATTCTAAGGGAGTGCGGTGCAACCTTTTCCAAGAATATCATACGTATTTTTCTCTACTACTCCAGGTATGTTAAGGCTAAGCCCTTCTTTAATTTTTGCATGATCTCGTAATTACAGTAATTTGATAACGAGACATAAAGAAAAATTCATATCCTGGAATTTACGTATATTTTTCCCAGTCTTGTAAGTACAACATTCATTTGTGTATTTCTTTTTTTCCAGTCAAGAGAGCAGAGAGTCTATATATACAATATTACAGTATTTTCATTACCATCAAGCTATAATCGATGGGCAGGCCCCTATTGGGCAACCTCAGATCATATGGTAAGTCGAGCCTACTGTGGCCGAGTGCCTATGAGCGAGCCTAGTGGCCGAGATACAGAGCCTAGTATGACTGAGCGCCTATGAGAGAGCCTACTATGGCAGAGCAGTTTATATATATATATATATATATATACTGATCCTTATAGGGTCGGACAACTATTTTACATACTATATTGAGAGAGTTGAGTCAGTATCAGCAAGTAAGCATATCTTCAGATTATCTTTGATTCCCAGTTGCTTTCAGTTGTTATATTATCAGTTCTGTTTCAGCTTTCAGTAAATTGCCTTACATACTCGGTACATTATTTTGTATTGACGTCCCTTTTCTGGGGGCACTGCATTTCGTGCGTGCAGGTTCAGACAGGCAGACTAGTAGACCTCCTCATTAAGTGTTGCCCGAGTTCAGCTTGATCGGTAAGCTCCATGCCTTTCGGAGTTTCCGGGTCTAGAGCTTTATGTGTGTATATATATATATATATGCGCATATATGTTATGGGTAGATTGTGTCCCTGTTTCGATCAGAGTATATCCATCAGTAGAGTCTTGTAGACATATCCTGTCAGTTAGTGCAATATGTTAGGCTTGTAGGCCTTTTACGTATATTTTGTTGGTTTGCCATATATAGTGGTTATGACGGCCTTGTCGGCCCAACTTTATATTAATGTTTCATAAGCATTTGTAATTGTCTTGCAATGTGGCCTATGTCTAAATTATGACCTTATATGTTCAGAGTCCCTTAGTCACAAGTTGGTACGCAAGGATAGGTGAGGCACTGGGTGTCGGTCTTTCCCCCCAGGTTCGTGGCATGACAATAAGGGAAAGAAAATACGAGGGTGAAAGACCTTGAGACATTAAAAGAGTATAGGCCATAAAGTTATATCCTCATTTCGAGAAATAAGTTCATGACTCCAATGCGGCTACCAGAAGGAAAAGTTAAACGGAAATCAGTATGGGCTGGTGAACAAGATAACCTAAACATGAATTAGGGACTGAATGATTTGATAATAGTAAATATCGTGAGAATTTCATATTTCGTTCCGACGATAATAGAATGGACAGCAGAAGAAGATTCATGAGAAATTCAGAGAATGGTCATTCAGGAAAACACTTCCCTAAGCAATCAATGTGAGCAAAGTTAAGCTTAAGGGATTGTATGTGCTAGTTATACTATCACCCTCGCGAGTAAGGAATTTTGTTATCCTTGGTACAGAAAGATTACCGCAAGGCAAGTAAGGGTCATCAATGATGTGAAAATACGCCAAAGATGAAGAAATATCTATACGTAGATCATCGTAGCACTAAATCTTAGTATTCCCCAAAAGGATATCGAGTGATGTGACATTAAGTCAAAATTAAGTGATTCTAGTAACTATGGAATGGTAAAGGAAGAATGCAATAAATAAAATAAGAAAGGAATGATATTGAACTTATTCAAATCCTACGGATATGCTACGACTCTAAAACATTATGCAAGCACGACTTCAAGGAGAGCAAGTAAGGGTTCCAGCCCGGGATGTTTTTGATAAATAAGGAGCTAGTGCGAGAGGTAAGTTAAGACAAAAGAAATAACCTAAGAATGATTACGCGGAATACTGATATGAGAATGGGAAAATGAGTAGTCAGTAATTGATTCAGGAAAAGCCTAGTTATGGCTAGACAAGAGGATATAGAAAAATCAATAGATCGTGCAAGATAAACATAGTGAACCCCAACATGAGGCATTCAGTCTCGCAGATATGACATCGTAACCTTGAGAAATATTAAGATAGGAGTTGGGGTAGTAAAGGTATTGTATGAGTGTTACAGAGATAAAGAGAGTGCCACTGGGAAGACAATCAAAATATCAGTTCAGAAGCAACCCTAGAAGCACAAGGGCACGAAGGTGAGAAAGTAAGGATAATTACAAGTAAGAAATAACATCAAAACATTCCGCCGGATAAACAATGTAATAAGCTCGCAGCCTTGCAAGAATAAGAGGGTCCTCCCTAAGGCTTCAACCTAAGCACAGTGACCTAAAAAGTAAATGGTCTAATAACAACCGTCTCACAATAACATTGTATGCACCCCCATAAGAAATTGTCACCTATCGTGGCTAATAAACAGGAAGAAGAAAAGAATCAAATGGTGATATTCAAGATCATATGGGTTGTATGGAATTCCAATATGTGTGGGGAACTATGATAATCTAAGAACGCACGCAAAAAGGGGGAAGAAAGACCATGAAAAGTAATAGCTCACGTTTAAAGAAAGCTGAGAAGGAACGAAAGGAATTATTCGATCATGATCCAGAGTTGGTTACGTTATGAATGAACGCACTTAAGAATTCAGAGATGTAACGAACCGGCCGGTCATTTCGAGAGTAATAACCTCGTTTCCCCCATTTCTGCTTCATTATATGTGGTTCAGCTTCATTAGGTTGTCTTAGATTGGTTGGCTCGGGCCCGGAGCAATTTTTGAAGAGAAATAAGACACTTAGTCTCTTAACTTGGCTCAATAGTTGGAAAAGTCAACTAGAAGTTGACTTATTGGTAAATGACCTTGGAATGTAGATTTTATGGTTCGGATAGCTTCATTAGGTGATTTAAGACTTAGGAGTGTGTTCAGAATGTGGTTTTGATGTCCGGTGTAGAATTAGGCTTGAATTGGCGAAAGTTAGTTTTTGGCGATTTCTGGTCGGCAGTGAAAAATAGGTTATCGGGGTCGGAATGGAAATACGGAAGTTGGAGAAGGTTTGTAATGTCATTTTGGATGTGTGTGCAAATTTTCAGGTCATTCGGATGTGTTTTGGTTGGTTTCGGCATCATTGGTGATTTTCGGAAGATTTAGGATTCTTAGGCTTGAATCATGAGTCGAATTTGTGTTTCGATGTTATTTTGAGTGTCCCAAAGGTTCGAATAAGTTTGGGTGATAATTTATGTCGTGTTGGTATATTTGGTTGGGGTCCCGAGGGGCTCGGGATTGAGGTCGAATGGTTAACAGAGATTGGACTTGGAAAATTGTAGCAAAACTGTTGTTGGTGCACCACTGCTGGTGTGGGCGCACCTGCGGAAGGAAGACCGCAGGCGCGAGGTCCATAGGTGCGAAGACCTTGCGCAGGTGCGGAAGAGGGAGACATGGCCTAGGAGCGCAGGTGCGGATGCTTGGTCGCACCTGCGAGCCCGCAGGTGCGAGAAGAGGTCCGCGGGTGCGGAAGTCGGGACTTAAGTCGGTTGCGCAGGTGCGCTAGTAGCTCGCTGGAAAGATCATATATAAGGGGCCCTTAGCAAATTTTTGGCACTTTCATCACTTTTTCATGCGGGCTGAGGCATTTTGGGAGCAAATTGAAGAGGGAATTAGAGGGTCTTCTCTGGAGGTAAGTTTCATGGACTAAAAACTCGATTCTATGTTGATATTTGACGGATTAGACTTGGAATTAGAGGAATTTAATGGCATACATTGGGGTTTAGGGCTTGGGAAATTGAGGCTTATAATTAAGGAATTTATGGGTCAATTGTGGTCAGATTTTGATGCATTTTATATGTGTAGACTCGGGAAAGGATAAGGATTCTTGAGATGCGATTTTTATAGAATTCCGAGACATGGACCCGAGGGCCGGATTTGGCCAATTTCAGGAAGTTTGGTTAAAATTGATAGCTTTCGAGTAGGCTTTGCTCCTTTAGTGTATATTGAGGATATTAATTTGGTTTGGTTAGATTCGGAGCAGTCGGGAGCCGATTCGAGAGGCAAGAGCATCGCGGATTAGTATTTGGGCCGGTTTGAGGTAAGTAATGACTATAAATTTTGTCCTGAGGGTATGAAACCCCGGACTTCGTATTTTCTCACTATTTTCGGAGTGGCGCACATGCCGGATGACGAGTGTGTGGCGTGAACTGATTGTGGATTTGTACTTGGTCCTTCCCGTGGCAACTATTGAGTTACGTGTTTACTTTTAAATCATATGTTAAATCGTGTTTTAAGACTATTGTCATATTTGGGTTGTAAGCCATGTTTGGGGCCTTGTGCCGACTTGTTTAGACCCATTGGGGGCTTTTACTGCTATTTCCTCACTGTGTTGACTTATGATGTACACTCATTCATGTTATGTTTAACTGATTATGAAACTCAACCTTATTTACACTATTTTGAGATATAAAATGATGTTTTTGGGTCGAGTACCCCGTTTTACTGACAGGCCGAGTGGCTTTTTAAGAGTTTCTGACTGAGTGAGGCCGAGGGCCTGATTATTAGGATATTATATGCCATGAGGTGGCTTGATATTAGCATTTGGGCTGAAGGAGCCCCTTCGGAGTCTGTACACACCCCCAGTGAGCGCATGTACATACTGAGTGCGAGTACCGANGTGAGCGCAGGTACCTACTGAGTGCGAGTGCCGAGTGACGAGTGATTGGGAGGCATGAGTGACTATAAGGTTGCCCGAGGGGCTGATTATGAGTGATTGTGAGGTATGCCCGAGGGGCTGATTCTGAGGTGATGTTACGCCTAAGGGGCAGTTTCTGATACATGTTTTTCCCGAGGGAATTTTAACACTTTCACTCTGAACTTATGAAATATGTTTTTGCCCGAGAGGCTTTTTATGATTTTTATCATTTTTACTGAACTTCTTGAAAGTTATGTTGAAACTGTTGGCAAGTATATTTCCAAAATGATTTTTACTGAAACCGTTTAAGCGTGATGATTTAACGTATACATTATTGGAAAGAAAGACTGTGCTTATTGTGAAATGATGATTTGACTTTATGTGTTTCTTACTGCTCAGACCTGATTTATTTTCATTACTACTGAGTTAGCGTACTCACATTACTCCCTGCACCTTGTGTGCAGATCCAGGTGCTAGGGCAGAGTGAGTTGTGTGCTTGTACCAGAGACTTCCCAGAGATTTTGTGAGGTAGCTGCACGCGTCCGCAACCCTGCTCTCTCTCCTGCTTACTATTGTAGAGTTTATTTTCCAGAGTTGTATATTTTCTGTAGATGCTCATGACCAGTGACTCCGGGATCTCGGGATTGTATGTAATATTCAGTGTAGCTTTATCTGTTTTTAAAATTGTTAAAAGAAACATTTATTGGTTATCAGTTTAGTAATTATATAATGGAAGATTATTTACGATTTGAGTGTGGATTTGGCTGGCTTAGTTCCACGATAGGCGCCATCACGACCGGTTTAGATTTGGGGTCATGACAGGAGTATTATTCATGCAGCATATATGTTGACAACCATATAACCGTAGAAGGTTCTGGTATAAGTTAAAAGGAATAATTGAGCTCGGGTCATAGACAAAGGATTTAATTGTTAAAGGATTTTATCATGGATATTCCATAGCGCCCATGAAAGGTTAAAAGTAATAACTAACACCATGAGCCGCAGATTGGAAGATAGCTTAAGCCTACATAAAGGTTGATCAGAGGAAAGAGGAAACTAAAGGGTTACATCAACTATGTAAATCAGGAGTTTAATTATTGAACCTAGAAAAATACGGACATAGTGATTGAGAGAATTGTAGGATCACTCTTAATATCATAAGTACAAGAGAGACAATACAGTAGCCATATTTTATAACGGCTCTACAATAACTCCAGTTAGAAGTGTACCAACCTCATAAGAAGTCGGTATGAAGCTCTCACCAAATCATGTAAAGAGGTGCAAGTATTATAATAGAAGTTCAAGTTATGGATGTGAATTATACCTATTTGGAAAAGAGGTCATGTAAGAGATAGAAGATGTGATGTGAGATTTTAAGGCAAGTAAGGTAAAGGTGAACAATGTATGAGATACTTAAATACAGAAGGTTGTGAATAGTCCGTACTTCGGACAAAAGGCTAGAGGCGCTGGGATTCAGTATCCAGGAATGATAGCGGCAGTGTCAGTGGCATATCTTCCAGCCTATGGTTTCTAGGTACCGAGAGATCTAGCCAAGAGAGTAAACAAGAGTTAGAGACGATGTGATGTCTCTCTTGATGTTCCAGAATAACATAAGGAAATTTATGGTGCAAGCAAGTTGAAGGGGGGTTGCTAATAGTATAAATAGATATGTATATGTCACAAGCTAGAGTATAGTAGAGCAACAATGTTTTATGACATGAGTAAGGATAAGAAGGGGCGAGTGAGGAGGTGACAGGAAATGTATAAGTCCTCACGATTGTTTACCTCGAAAAATGGTGTTAACAATTATACTTGATTTGTGGTTCTAAATATATGTGATTTATTTCAATACTAGTAAATAATCAAGAAATGATAACCTTAAGTAAGGAGAAATGATAGCCAAACCCATGTTGTAAAAGGGCTGGGGGCTTCGAGTTCGATAGTCTCGAGGGTCTAGAGGTCGGTCTATAGCAGTGAATTAAGAACAACAAATGAAGGAAAATAAATGAAGAATAATGAATGAAGAACAATACAGTTGAGAAAATGTTGAGCACGTTAAACGATAAAAGCTAAGTAGAATGTTCTATTACAGTGGATTGTATTTTACAAAATGATTGGAGTCCCCTTTATATAGGAGGGGGAAAACTCTAATATGGTACATTTCTAATTATGACAAAGAATACTATTGTTACAGATGTATAACGGCCTATTACGGATTTCTACTATTCCTTGCAGACCTTATCAGTCCTAACCACGTGTTCATGGAAAATTCCCGCCTTTCCATGACGGTCATCGATTTTGTACAGCTCCGGGGTAGACTGTGATGGGCCTTCGATGTGCTTTCCCGAAGTTTACACTCTGGGATCGGATTCGAACATCACTTTGAACCCTTTGAACTCGGGCTCGAAGCATTATAGAGACCTCGAAATCGGGCTCCTCCGATTTCGTCCGTATACAAATAGTCCCCACGTTTCTTAGAATGAAATGATAAGAAACGATTTGAATTATCGACCCTTCGATGCTCTTTATGATGACATCACTCATATGACATAAGCGCCGAAATGACTGAAGTGCCCCGCCGGTTCTCTTCCCCAAAAGCCATAATTGGTCGTCAGGGACGATCGGACATCAATATCAATGAACAATCATCATTTTTCTCTTATATATACTCGCTTCCCTCTCTCATTAAGAACTTTACCATTTTGCAGCCATCATTTTCTTCTATAACCTCCCTTTCACCACCAGTTCTTCCACCGTACTAGTTCAAAGTTGTGTCGGTGTTTTCATCTCTTCCTTCCTTTTCTAAAGAAATTATGGCTAAAACATCCAAACCCGTTGCTCAGAAATAAGGAATCTCCACTTCTACTTCTCGTCTGGCCAGTGGAAAATCGACGACGCTCAATGAGATCATTCCAAGCAGATTTTCCTTGAAGAAGGACTTTTCAATAAAAACCCCTGATGTCCCTGGCCGTCAAGAACACGCCTCGAGGTATATAAGATCAATCAAGGAGAGACACCTCGAAGCTGTGAGGAGAGAGTGCAGATGGGGGGAATAATTCGTTCTACAAATACCCTCTTGCAAAAAGGATATTACGACCTATGTAGAGGGGTCTTTGACCGTGTATACATATCCCTTTACATTAGGTCCTAGAGATCCACTCGTGCTCAAGTTCTGCCAAAGGTACCAAGTTACCCTGGCCCAGATCCATTCGTCCTTCTGGTGGATCGTGTTAATGATGGGGGGTTTTTGCTGAAAAGGCCGGGATCGAGTTCACCCTCAGCCACCTCATTCGATTGTATCGACCTCAGCATTTCCGAGGTCTAACAAGGTCCAACGCCGGTCCACAAAATCCTTCTTTTCTAGTAACGATGCGGACAGGGATCGAGGCTGGATGAGCCGATTCATCCGAGTGAGGACCATCGACGTTCATCCCCTCGGAGTTCCTTCTATTCCCCAGGAAATGGAACTTCACACGTGTGTAAAATGTTGTGCTTTATTTACCTCTCATCAATTTTGCTAAACTTCGTATAACTGTTCATTTTCTCTTCTCTCGGCAGTCCTGTGGATGCCTAACGCAGTCCTCGATCTCGCGAACTGGGTTCACAAATTGGTAGCTACTTCGACATATGACAAATTCAAGTGGCGGGATATGTCGAAGGGCAAGTGGAGGCAAAGCACCATGGTACGTGTTACACTACTTCTTCCTTAGTGAAAATACCTTTCTTCATATGATCTAACTTTTTGGTCGCAGGTATTGGTGAGTTTTCTGAGATAAGGCCGCCCCGAACGGGGAGGAAGAAGAACCCTCCACTTCGAAGCAGAAGAAAAACAATAAGAGAAAAAGATCCTCGAAGAGCGAGGATGCTCAAAACAAAACGGAGCCTGCTCAAAGGCGCAAGAAAAATATGGTCATCAACAAGGACTTTGACTTTTCCTGTCAGTCTGTGGGAGATGATGACGACGAGATTGAGGGTTCAACACTGGTGACTCGAACCAGAAAGCCTTCCGAGGCTGTTAAGCCTGCCGGAACCGAGGCCCCTAGCCTCGAGGGAGGAATTCCAAAAGAAAGAAAGTACAAAGGCCCTTCATTGACTGACTTGGCAACTGCCTCTCAGACTTTGATAAATACCCCGAAGGGAGTGGTCTTCGACACACCTCAGCCCAATCAGAGCGCCTCGGGCGATTTCTCCAAGGCTGTGAAAGTAGGTCAGTCACCTTCATTTCCATCTTTATCCAAAAATGCTATAAGGGACGCTCGGGACTTGAAGACGCCCAAATTAGGCCGAGCCCCGAGTGAAAATGACCCCTTTCAGGGTTGCTTTACTGGGGTCAATGAGGCCGAACCAGCAGATGCAAACTCAATCTTCGAGGAGGCTCAACGACTTTGCTCAATTGTAAGTTTCTAATAGCTCCACAACCTTTTTAACTTCATCCTTTCTGTAGGCCTTCGACAAGTTTAAGACTGAGCTGTGCCGCACAGATGGACGTCCTTGCTGCGTCCAATAAAGATGCACTGGCAAAAGTGTCCGCTCTCAAAATTCAACTTCAAAATGCTCTAGAGAGCAATTCAGTTCAAGAGGGCATGATAACTGAACTTGAGGCTGTTCTCACAAAGGCGAAGGCCGAGGTCGTGAAAGCCCGAGCTGAAGCCAAAGAGATACAAGCCAAAGCCGACAAGATGGTAGCCATCTATTTGAAAGATTCTACCGATGCTCAAATGGAGTTGAGGGGGGCCTCCGACCGAGAGAAGAGTGTAACGACTATGTCCGATGTAGATCCCAGAGGGAAACCCTCGAGGAGATCCATGCCAAGGGCTTCGATCTCTCCGAGGAGATAGAGCAGGCCAAGGCAGACGAGACTGATGCCAAGTTCTTCCTTTCTTCTAATGATGAAGCCGATGTTGAAGATGATGAAGAAGAGGATGACGAGGATGCTGGTTCCGAGGGGGTTGATGAAGACAAAGTCCCCGAGGGGGAAGAGGCCCTCGAAGATCAGGCTATTAAAGATGCAGGTCCCGTAGGTTCTACCTCATAGCAGGTGACCCCGACGATAGACTAGGTTTGTACCATCATATATATAAAGAATCTTTTCGTTTTATCTTTGTATAAATATCTATCTTGTCTTTGCCTTTGATATTTGATGTTACTGACGGTCAGTCTGATGTACTGGACTTAGAATATAAAACCCTTAGGTTTCGTGTTTGATCAATGATCAACAATAGGGGAGTCCGATTTTCGAGCTTAAGCATTAGCTCGGGATTTTCGAGTCTGAACTTTAGGTAAGGTCTCGAGCACAGTGTGCTTCGGCCTTTAAGTTCTTTAGGTATCGATCTTTAGGCTTTTTTAACACATCGGCCCTTAGGATCTTTGTAGATTAGGTCAATTAGACCTCTAAAATGGCTACAGTTTTCCCCCATTCTGGCTAAAGACTTTTTCTTAAAAACTTTGTTATGCCTTGGCATGTTTTTATATCCGTCCGACTTTTCGACGGTTCGATTGATAGGAACCTTGATTACAAGTCGATGTACGAGGATTATTGAGTACCTCATGAGGTTCTCCCGAAGGATGATTTTCTCAAAGCTTTTACATTGTTCGGAGGTGTTATTATCAAATCCCCTTTGCTTATGCCGAGGGTAGCCTGATTTAACCGGTTTTTTCAACGTATTTGAAGGCCTTTAGTTTTATGGAGGAAGTCGGACGTCTCCAAGCCGCATTATTTCGGCCGTAGCTTTTTCACTTCACCGTAGTTTTTGTATTTGGCTGTAGACTTTAGTCCCCGAGTAAGATGGCCTTGGCCTTAATATCGAGGGTATGCCTTTTTAAGGGTCTTACAAGTTCGAGTATATAGCCTTGGTCTTAATATCGAGGGTATGCCTTTTTAAGGGTATTATAATTTCGGATATGCCTCATTGAGGTCTTATGAGTTCGAGTTTTTGATGACTCGATATGTTGACCGTCGAAGACAGTCCCCGAGTGTTCGGGTGTATTTGGCCCTTGAGTCGTTCAATGAAAATAATGGACTTCTTTGAGGCACAAGGTGTTTTGATATAATAAGAATGCTTCTTCAAATGATCGATACATGCGTACATGTTTTTCCACGGGGCTCGACTATTCTATATGGACACGGATCATTTGACCGTTTGGCCTATTAGAACATTCTCCTATCGAGGCCCTTTTTGGTATAACTTGCTTTCTTCGAGAAAGTAACCTCCGAGGGTGATGCCCCCCAGTATTCGAGGTTGATGGAAAAAGAAGCCTTGAATACTTGTTGAGTTTTCCTTAGGTAGCATATAGATGTTGCCTCATTAAAAACCTTGCCGGTAAAACCCAATCTAAATGAAAAAGAGTGCAACATATGCTTTAAAACCCAAGGTCTTCGAGTTGAAGGGTGCTTCGATATCTCCAATCAAACACCTGTAAGGAGTTAGTATGAAATATAAAAAAAAGGGAAAAGGTCATACCTTAGCAATAATAGCGTTTGAGCAGTGATATATTCCAATTATTTGGTAGTTGCTCGCCTTCCATAGTGCTAATCTTGTAGGATCCTTTGCCTACTACCCCGAGGACACGGTATGGTCCTTCCCAACTAAGGCCTAATTTCCCTTAATTTGGGTTTCGAGTGTTGAGGGTGACTTTCCTCAGAACCAAGTCCCCGACTCTGAAATATTAAAGGTTTCTTCTTCTATTGTAGTAACTTTCGATCCTTTATTTTTGAGCGGCCATTCGAACCTGCGTGGCCTTACGCTTTTCATCTAATAGCTCAAGGGAGGTGTTCATGGCCTCGTTGTTTGAGTCCTCGGTAGCATGCTGAAACCTGATGCTCGGTTCCCCAACTTCGACTGGTATCAATGCCTCGGACCCATATACTAAAGAGAATGGGGTTTCCCCTGTGCTCGACTTCAAAGTTGTTCGATATGCCCATAGTACTTCGGGCAACACTTCTCTCCACTTCCCCTTCGCATTCTCTAACTTCTTCTTCATGTTTTGAATGATGGTTTTGCTTGTGGACTCGGCTTGACCATTTGCGCGTAGGTGGTAGGGCGTTGATAGGATCCTTTTGATTTTATGATCCTCAAGGAATTTTGTCACCTTGCTGCCAATGACTGCTTCCCATTATCACATGTAATCTCAGAGGGGATCCAGAACCGGCATATGATATGGTCCCATATGAAGTCGATGACTTCTTTTTCTCTTATATTCTCAAAGGCCTGCGCTTCTATCCACTTTGAGAAGTAGTCAATCATAAATAAGATGAATCTAGCTTTACCTGGTGCCGTTGGTAGAGGGTCGACGATGTCCTTCCCCTATTTCATGAATGGCCACAGGGATAGGACTGAGTGTAGTTGTTCACTAGGTTGATGTATCATCGGTGCAAATCTTTGGCATTTGTCACATCTTCGAACGAACTCCTTGGTGTCCTTTTCCATGTTATCCCAGTAAAACCCGCTCCGATTACCTTTCGAACTAAAGAATCAGCACCGGAGTGGTTTCTACAAGTGCCTTCATGGATTTCTCGTAGCACGTAGTCGATGTCCCCCGGTACCAAGCATACTTCTAGTGGTTCGTCGAAGGTCCTCCTATACAATTTTCCATTTTCATCAAGTGAAAATCGGGCTTCTTTGGCTCGAAGGGCCCTCGATTCTTTTGGGTCTGTGGGGAGCCTCCCTTGTTTCAAGTAGTCGATGTACTTGCTTCTCCAATACCATGTTAGACTCATTGAGTTGATTTTTGCATGGCTTTCTTCGATCACCGACTTGATAGTTGTACGACAGTCCTCGGGATTATGTCATCTTCTTCAACCGAGGATCCCAAGTTCGCGAGTGCATCGGCCTCGCTATTCTGTTCTCGAGGTATGTGGACCAGGGTCCACTCTTTAAAGTGATGCAATCACTTGAAGCTTGTTTAAGTATCTTTGCATCATGTCTTCTCGAACTTCGAAGCTTCCATTTACTTGGTTAACCACCAAAAGAGAGTCACATTTTTCCTTGATGACCTATGCTCCTAGGTCCTTGACTAGTTCGAGACCTGCAATCATGGCCTCAAACTCGGCCTTATTGTTAGTCAACTTTGAAGTTCTTATGGATTGCCTAATTATGCCACCCGTAGGCGATTTTAGAACTATACCGAGCCTAGACCCTTTCATATTCGAGGCACCGTCAGTGAAAAGGGTCCATACCCCCGATGATGTGCATGTTTTTAACAAGAGTTCGTTTTCTACTTCGGGCATGAGGGTAGGCGTAAAATCAGCAACGAAGTCTGCCAAAATTAGAGACTTGATAGCCGTTCGAGGTTGATATTCGATATCGTACCCTCCAAGTTCAATGGACCATTTGGCCAATTGGCCAATAATTTGGGCTTATGCAAGATGTTTCGAAGTGGATATGTAGTTAACACACATATATGATGACATTGAAAGTATGGTTTCAACTTCCTAGATGCACTTACTAATGCAAGAGCCAATTTTTCTAAGTGCGGATACCTGGTTTCAGCATCTCCCAGGGTCCGACTTATGTAATAAATAGGGAAATGTGTACCTTATTCTTCTCAAACCAACACGCCACTTACCGCAACTTCAGACACGGTTGGTATCTTTCCTTATTCGGCCTCAGCTCCCTTTCTGCATATCTTGATTCCTTTGCTAATAGCTTTCTTGGATACGCCAAGCCCGGGGGGGGGGGGGGGGGGGGGGGGGGGGGGGGGGGGGCTCCCAATCGGTCATCTTCAACCCTAATTTTTGATTGATACATGTTGTCAACATCCGCCCAAGTTACGGCGGGATACTCGATCAAGTTTTGCTTCAGCTGCTTTGAAGCTACTAAGCTTTGTTCATTCAAACCCTGATTGCAGGCTTGCACGACCCAGTCATCAGAGACTGATGGTAATTCCATTCGCTCCATCTGAAAGCGGGATACAAACTCCCCCAGCATCTCGTTTTCTCTTTGTTTGATTTTGAAGACATCGGACTTCCTTGTAGCTACCTTTATGTCACCAGCATGTGCCTTTACAAATGAGTCAGCCAACATGGCAAATGAATCTATCGAGTTCGGGGGCAGGTTATGGTACCACATCATTGCCTCTTTGGATAAGGTTTCTCCAAATTTCTTCAATAGGACAAACTCGATCTCGTCGTCCTTTAAATCATTTCCTTTTATACCACAAGTATATGTGGTAATATGTTGATCGGGATATGTGGTCTCGTTGTATTTTTGGATGTGAGGAATTCTGAACTTCATGGAAATGGGCTTCGGAGCCGCACTTGGTGGGAATGGTTTCTGCACGAACTTCTTCGAATCCAGTCCCTTCAAAACTGGAGGTGCTCCTTGGATCTGGTCGACCCTCGAGTTGTAGGTTTCTACTTTTTTGTCGTTATCCTCTATCTTCTTTTATCCTGACTCGACTCTTTTAGTGAATTCCTCGAGCATCCTCATGATAGTGGGGTCTGTTCTTGACCCATTATTGCTCGATCTTTCTGGGGGTGGCTCAACTCGAGGAGTTGTTTCTGGTCCTGCTGTGCTCAGAGTCTTTTGTTGACTTTGTAATTGAGTGATAGCAACTTGTTACGCTTGCAACACTTCAAAGATTAATTATAGGCTGACATTCCTTTCTTCTCGAGCCTGCGGTTTTGTACGTCAGTTTGGTCTCCTTCACGTATACTTCATTCAATATCAGTACCCAAATCAACGTACAAAGCAATGTGTGAACCTACGTCGACAAGGTTTGGTGTTGGTGCTACCCTAGGGTTTAGCGGTGGTACACCAGCTCCTGAAGTTGTTGCGCTATTTTCTCCATGGAACCCAAGACCGTCGTTTCTATATGCGTTCGCTGAGTTAGACATATTTTAACCTGAAATCGGAGAATCTTTGGACAAGGAAAAGTGTGAAGAATAACGTGTGTTATCAGAAAACTAGCACCAAAATAATCACTATTACCTTTAGCCCCACGGTGGGCGCCAAACTATTTACCTCGAAAAATGGTGTTAACAATTATACTTGATTTGTGGTTCTAAAGATATGTGATTTATTTCAATACTAGTAACTAATCAAGAAATAATAAGCTTAAGTAAGGAGAAATGATAGCCAAACCAATGTTGTCAAAGGGCTGGGGCCTCGAGTTCGATAGTCTCGAGGGTCTCGAGGTCGGTCGATAGCAGTGAATTAAGAACAACAAATGAAGGACAATAAATGAAGAATAATGAATGAAGAAAAATAAAGTTGAGAAAATATTAAGCACGTTAAACGATAAAAGCTAAGTAGAATGTTCTATTGCAGTGGATTGTATTTACAAAATGATTGGGGTCCCCTTTATATAGGAGGGGGAAAATAAAGTTGAGAAAATGTTGAGTATGGCCTAGTACGGATTTGCACTATCCCTTGCAGACCTTATCAGTCCTAACCACGTGTTCATGGAAAATCCACGCCCTTCCATGACGGTCATCGATTTTGTACAGCTCTGAGGTAGAACGTGATGGGCCTTCGATGTACTTTCCCGAAGTGTACACTCCACGATCAGATTCGAACTTCACTTTCAACCCTTCCAGCTCGGGCTCGAAGCATAATGGAGACCTCAAAATCGGGCTCCTCTGATTTCGGCCGTATACAAGGATTAAGCCCGTGAAAACAAGAGAGATAATGGTTTCTCTAAGTTATAGAAAGCTCAGTATAGCCTGAATGAACTCAAAGGAGTCTAAAACTAGTAGTATTTAGAAGAGATAGAATGCTACCCTAGTAGTAGAATGAGGGTGTAATTGTGATAGATGAAGGATGATGTTTGGGCCTTTGATTGAGTAATGATTTCATGAATTTTACAGGATTAAATACCCATATAAGGTAAATCACATTGGGATACTATGAAATATGGTTATGGAAGCATGGTATCGCCCCTAGCTGAATCAGTCTAATCACTTCAGATGTTCCCCAATGAGACGTAAGTCATAGTGGCAATGTATTACGTAAACGGTTTCAAGTTATCAGTAGTATATTGTAGATCAACATTGAGGTGAATCAACAATGGATGGATAAAAGTTACATAGTATGAGATGAGAATAGACCATCATTCTTAAGATGAACAGTAATGAAGAAGCATATATTTATACATATAGGATAAGCAACGAGAGTAACCTAAAGTTTGGTAGCAGACATCAGCAATGATAAATCAAAGTAATAGTTATGGTATAGTATGACCTATCTTGATACAGTAAAGTCATACGGATAGATAACTGGGTCTATGAAACATGATATAGCAATATTCGTAAGTTCAACAAAAGTACCAAGAAAAGAACTTCAGTATATCTATAAATGCCCAGAGGGGAATCTTGTCAAGCTCTGTATATAAAGTGAGTCCTAAAGATTGGCTAAAAACTGGAGGAAAAAGGAAGAAAGAGTCGCATAGGTCGCATAGGTGCACTTACAAGGTCAGAGTCGTACATGCTGCATTATAGAAGGTAGCAACAGTTACGACATTGGAAGGATTCCGACCACGAGTCGTGGTGTGAGAAAGAGTCCTAAAGGCAGGAATGTCCTAGCATTTGGGATTCATTCACAAAATAGTTTCCTAGATGGCAAGAGGAGTACAAAAGCATTCGCAAGAGCTATAGGTTATTATAATGATAAGTGCATCAATCAACATTCGAGGATGAATGTTCCAAAGGGGGAAATAATGTTACACCCGATGTTTTCGTACGTGAAAGTACGCCATAAATAAATTGATGAAAGCTAGGAAATGAGATGTTACATCCCGCATTTTCGTACGTTAAAGTTTTGTCTTAAGTTAACCGACGTAAGTTCGGGAATGAGATTATTTTGAGATTATAAGCATTATGTTATTTCAAACAAGTGATGAGTAAATTCGTGAAGGATAGAGAGTAAGCAAATCAAAGAAAATGAGTTTCGTCAAAGTTTGGCAATTTGGGATAAAATACAGTCCAAGATATAATACCCCGTATTTATGGACTGGAGCCACACAAGGTACCACATGACCATGATAGTAAGGTGCATAAGAAATTTTAAAGGTAGGTATTATTTTAAGTAATTTGAGATAATTCTTAATTATGTGGGTAATTGGCTAATTATTGGTTAATGGGAGATTAACAAGTTAATTAAGTGATTAGTGGATAATTAATGCAAATATTTGGATAAGAATTAAATCTCCTAACATGGCAGCAAGGCCTTGAAGAAATTGTGACTCTTTGGTCTTGATAGTTAGGTGGCATGTGTAGGCAATTTTGGATAAAATAAACCCCAAAAGTGGGGCCCACAGCACCAAGGATTAAAAGCTTGTGCTTGGCTTGGTTACACTTATCTTTGCGTTAGGATGAAGATGAATCCTTTGGCTTATGGAATCGGATGGGATGAGGCCATGGCAGATCCATCATTAAGCTTAAAGCAAAGAGATATTACCAATGATGATCGTGCTCTTGACAAAGCAAAAATGATGTGGTTTGATGAGAAAAGTGGGAAATTTTATTGCACTGAGCTTGGTTTAATTGAAAGCCACTTTTATATCCAGTATACTAATGTTGAGACTTATAAAGAAATGTTGTCACGCCATATGAATGAAAGTGAGGTCTGCCAAGTGACAGATAAAGCTTCAAAAAAATTTCACACGAAGTTATATAATGTAATAGCAACGAGATCTACAATTCTAAGAGAACACGGTACAAACTTTCTCAAGAACATCATATGGATTTTTCTCTACTTCGATACGTCGTTACATGAGTTGTCGCAATTGACGTGTGTTAAAGGAATAGTCAAGAGAATCGGTTCAGGTATGTTAAGGTTACACCTTTCCTTCATTTTGGCATGATCTCGTAACTACATGTGTTTAATAACGAGAAGTTCATACTCCCGAATTTATATACATTATCCTAGCCTCAGAAGTTACAGCATTCTCCCTTATCGGGACTTTAAATTCAATAAAGTATTGTCTCCTTCCAATCAAGAGAGAAAAGGTTTTATATATATATATATATATATATATATTTATTTACTTATACAGTATTTTTACCACCATCGAGCTATAATCGGTGGGCAGACCCCTACTAGGAAACTTCTGATCAGATGGTAAGTTATATACCGAGCCTATTGTGGCCGAGTGCCTATGAGCAAGACCAACATGGCCGAGATACAGAGCCTATTATGGTCGATTGCCTATGAGCGAGCCTACTACGGCAGAGCAGTTATATATACAGAGTCGTATAAGGCCGGACAGCTATTTTACTTACTATATTGAGAAAGTTGAGTTAGTATCAGCAGGTAAGCATATCTTCTGATTATCTTTGACTCTCAGTTACTTTCAGTTATTATATTATCAGTTCAGTTTCAGATTTCAGTTAATTTGTTGCCTTTCATACTCGGTACATTATTTTGTACTGACGTCCCTTTTGCCGGGGATGCTGCATTTCAGGCGTGCAGGTTCAAACAGATAGACGAGTAGACCTCCTCATTAGGTGTTGCTCAAGTTCAGCTTGATCGGTAATCTCTGCATCCTTCGGAGTTTCTGAGTCTAGAATTTTATGTATATCTCGTGTATGCATGTATATATATGTTACAGATAGGTCGGGGCCCTGTTCCGATCACAGTACATCCATCAGTAGAGACTTGTAAACATATCCTGTCAGTTAGTGCAGTATGTTGGGCTTGTAAACCTTGTATGCATATTTTGTTGGTTTGCTAGTTATAGTAGTTATGACGGCCTTATCGGCCCAGCTTGATATTGATGTTTAGTCAGAATTTGCAAATTGTCTTGCAATGTGGCCCATGGACAAAGTATGACATTATATGTTTAGATTCCCTTAGTCGCAAGTTGGTACGCAAGGATACATGAGGCACCGGGTGCCGGTCTTGCCTCCCAGGTTTGGGGCATGAAAATCCTAATGCAATATCCATGTATAAACATAACCTGATACAATATCCATGTATCGATCAGGTACAAAATCCATGTACCGACCATGCTCATAGGGCCTAAGGTAACATGGGTAATCACTTGACTCCTGAGGTATGAATCCAAAATCCAAACGCAAAGAGGGGCATAGTAGCATCCCTCATAATATTTGATTTTCCAACGTGCCACAATTGTATCTCATCTTCACGCTTACCCTTCGTGCTAAAATCCTTATTCCAAATCACGTACCCATTACTCAAAATGTATGTATATGCTCAAGAATTATAGGTAAAAGGTGCATAAGAACTTAAGAAATATTATATGGATATGTACTCATAAAATCTCTATGTGACTACGGATAATTAAGCAATTTAACATATCAAGAATGTGATGACCCAAAAGGGTCATCTTGTGTAAATTTAGTAAAATCTGTGTTCCGAGGTCCTGAAAGCCTCCGTTAATCTCACCTCGATGTGCGAGCACAGCCCAAGCGCGTATTTGGAAATGTGTTGAACTGTTGAATTTATGATAATTAATGGAATAAAATTGACTTTGGTCAACATTTTTGGTAAACGGGCCTGGACCTGTGATTTGACGGTCCCGGAGGGTCCGTAGGAAAATATGGGACCTGGGCGTATGCCCGAAATTGAATTTTGAGGTCCCAAGCCCGAGAAATGAATTTTTAAAGAAAATTATTTTTTGAAAATAAGAAAGACTTTTGAAAATGAACTTTGATGTGAAATCTGGGTTACCGGGCCCGTATTATGGTTCCGAGACCCGGCATGTGAATTATCTGTAAAATTTGGAAAGAAACGGACTTGGTTTGACGTGTTTCGGATCAAAATTGGAGAATTTAGAAGTTTATGAAGTTTGAGGAAATCTATGGATTTTAGAATTTAATTCACTGTTTTGATGTTATTTTGATGGTTATATTACTCGAATAAGTTCGTAGGATGATTTTGAAGTCGTGTGTATATTTGGTTTTGAGCCCCGAGGGCTTGGGTGAGTTCCGGGTAGGTGCCGGGATGCAATAGAGTTGGAAAAATCTTGTGTGTTGTGTTGTTTCTGGTGTCCAGTCTTTTCTTCTCCGTAATCGCGGTGTGTATTTTGGGAAGGGGTCAATTTGCTCTGCGTTATTGCAATGAGCTGAGTGCGAACGCGAAGCCTCAGGGTTTAGCTCTACGCGATCGCAATCCCTTGTTCGCGATCGCGTAAGTCTCTTGTGGGGTTGGGGGACTGGGCAGCAATTTTCTATGCGAACGCGATCTCTCGTTCGCGATCGCGTGAGTCCACGTTCTTGTTCTCTGCGATTGCAATCCCTTGTTCGTGATTGCGTACGTTTAAAACCCAGTACTCTCCGCGATCGCAACTCCTTTTCCGCGATCGCGTAGAGTAAAATCGCTTAGTGAATTCAAAGTTTTAAAAATAGAATGTTATTTCGAGAATTCCACTTCTTCATCAATTCCTTCTTCTCCAAAACCCCATTGACGACCCCCAAGCTAGATTCCCTCCATAACCACTTCGGTAAGTGATCTTAGCACCAATTTCTTCAAATTTCTTCCCTCATCACTAGAATCTAGGCCTAAAATCCTAAAATCAAAGTAGAAATTAGGGGTTTTGGGTAGAGTTAGGGTTTATGGGATTTTGGGTAATTCAACCTCAATTTGGGGTCTAATTTCAAAACAAATCATATATTTGAACTCGTGAGGGTATGGGTGATCGGGTTTTGGTTCGAGCTTCGTGTTTGGACCAAGCGGACCCGGGGTTGAATTTTGGTATTTTTTGACGAATGCTAGGAAATCNTCGGAGTTGAATTCAAAAGGAAAGGCGGTGTTAGAGGCTTGATTGCTATTTTTGGACCCGAGGTAAGTGTCTTGCCTAACTTTGGTGAGGGAATAGGTATTGTATGCTATGTGTTAAGTGTTTATCATGTTCAATGCATATGTGAGGTGACGAGTACCTGTGCATTTTGTGTCAAGCATGCCCGTGAGTCTATTTTCGATAGAAATCTTATTATTACTTCCATGTTCATTATAATATGCAATTGTCTCTACTTGGAAGTTGATTATTGTTGAAAACTTTAGTTGATGAACTCATAATGTATTGGTTCGATTGAGAACACAATTGTAAAGGATATATTTGAAACTATTGGTTATGGTTGAGACCCTTGCCAAGCAATCGTTATGATATTGACTGATACTTTCCCCTTGCCGGGTGATTTTGAATTGTATTTCCACTATGTTGTATTCCTTGCCATTGATATCGTCATTGTTTTGGTGGGGAAGAGTGTAAAGTACGAAGGGTGATGCCGTGCCATGATTTACATTGATTACATCATAATTTTCATAGTGAGGAAGAGAGTAAAAGCACGAAGGGTGATGTCGTGCTGATTTATTACTATTTATGCACGAAGGAACATTTCGTGCCGTGATTGTGATGTTTTATGCACGAGGGGACATTCCGTACCATGTTTATGTTGTTTATGCACGAGGGGACATTCCGTGCCATATTTTATATTGTTATGCACGAGGGGACATTCTGTGCCATGTTTATGTTATTTATGCACGAGGGGACATTTCGTGCCATATTTTATATTGTTATGCACGAGGGGACATTCCGTGCCATGTTTATGTTGTTTATGCACGAGGGGACATTCCGTGCCATATCTCATATTGTTATGCACGAGGGGATATGCCGTGCCGTTTCTTTTCACTGTTTAATTTGTGTTGTCAATCCCCGTTATTATTTTCGGATATTTTAGACTATTGTTTTTGTTTCCGTCATTCCAGTATTTGCTATCTCTTACCCCCAGCACGTTCTTCCCCGTAATTGTATTCTTGTTTAGTTTCTACTATACTATTGAACTGCACAGGTACAATTTGTTGTCGTGTCCTAGCCTCGTCACTACTTCGCCGAGGTTAGGCTCGGCACTTACTCAGTACATGGGGTCGGTTGTACTGATGCTACACCTGCACTTCTTCATGTTGTGCAGATTATGCAGCCGGACCCAGTGGACATCGCTAGTGGGAGTGGCCTTCAATCCATCCTAGACGACACCGAGGTAGTTCCGCATGGCGTTTGTGGATCTTGGCGTCCCTGTTTATCTTTCATCCTGTCTTTCATGTGTTTTCTAGACAGATACATCATTTTATGTTCAAACTGTTATTTTTAGTCAAATCTTAGACTAGTTCGTGAGGTTGTGACTCAACTTCTGGGTTGTACTTAAATGGAATTTTTGTGTTGTTAGCTATTGTTATTTAGAATTATGTTAATGCTTCCGCACTTTATTTCAGTTATATAGTCAGCGTTTGTTATTTTCACTTGCTAATAAATCAATACTGTTGACATGTTGGCTTGCCTAGCGGGTGCAACGTTAGGCGCCATCACGGCCTGAAGGTGGGATTTTGGGTCGTGACAAATAATAAGTTCACATGCCTTCAAAACAAATCACAAATCTAGGAATGATTTGTAACATGAATAAGAGAGAAAACATAGCAAGTCAAATAAATCATGAATCAAACGAGAACATAGTCAAAATTATGCATAAAATATTCCTATTCTACCCAGTATTGAAAAAAAACTCGGTAAATGCATATAGGCTCTCCACCACGTATATACACAACCCCCAATACCTTATACACATAGAAAACGAGTCAAATCCTAGGGGTTTCCCCCTTAACAAGGTTAGTCAAGAGATTTACCTCCACCCGGTAGCCTTAAAATCACCAAAAGTGCGAAATGCTCAAAATTCCAAGTCCAAACGCCTTAAATCAAGTCAAATACAGCCCAATAACGTCAAACTAAACCATAGAAATCTAACCCAACCAATAAAGATCGAATCTTTAATCAAATACTCAAAGTCAACTAAAAAATAACCCGGGTCCGCCTCCCGGAACCTGACAAAATTCACAAATCCCGAACATCCATTCCGGTACAAATCCAAATATATAAGTTTCATCCAAAACCGTCTCCAAATCAAGGATGAAGAGCGCAAAACTAGCGTAAAAACTTAGGCTCGCTAGTCAAAGATAGTATAGTATTAAATCGTCTCCACAGGGATTGGTTTCAATAATGTTCTATTAATTATTAAGATTAATACTATCCAGGATAATCAACCTTTTGATTTATGTTATTATTGACTACAAATAAACTAATATTATCAGCTATACCAAACTGATGATACCCGAATGATTAGTAAAAACAAAGAAATATCGATGAGAGAGGCAAGGATAATGACAAGATATGTGATCAACTATTATTCCGGGTAACTCTATGCTAAATTCACTCTTAGATTCAATTGATTCTCTCGATTTCAATAGATGATTAGGCTATTTCAAAGATTTCTATTCTTCTTCAGAATGAATTTAATTCCTTTAACTAGCCCAATAACATGCCCTATGAATATATGCACAAAAATAGTGAATGAATGATCTTTTGGGAAACACCTCTCGATTATTCTCCTGAACTGGGTAAATCACAAACTTATTAAGCTCTTTCGATTACCTAGAAGAGGCGTAAAATCAAACCAATTGAGATAACACAAAGCAAATAGCAGTAAACTTCTCTTTCGATTAAAGTAAAACTACAATAAACCTTGCAATTCAATTAAGAACTCATTCAGTAAAGCCAGGAAATTAACATAGAGTAAAACTCAAAACAATAATGATTCACAACATCCATCAATAACCCTAAGGAGAATTACTCCATAACGAAGAAAGTATTCAAAATGAGAGTACTATAAGAACAAGAAGACATTACAATTCCCAAATTCCACCCAAACTTTCGTATTGAGTGAATTTGATCAAGTATATCGATTTCCCATTGCTTCCGTCTTCTCCTCTCTCAAAAGTTACTTCTAAAACTCAAGATACCCTATTTTTAGATGAGCTGGGCTTCATATAGGTCAGGGAAAGTCGCCTCCAGAATTACAATTTTAGACCTATAAAATAATTTCTCGGAGGGACGTGCGCGGCCGCGCACCTGGGCAGATGACCGGGCATCTGGCCGCCCATATTGACAGTTTCTGCTTGACTTGCGGCCCAGTAAGCGGTCAGTGCGCGGCCGCACACCTGGGCCATTTTCTGCTCTCATTTTACTTCTTATTTTTAAGTGCGCGAACCTCCGTTGATCCTCTAACGAGCTCCCAATGTACTCCATAATCTTTTACTTGGCCCCAACACTCCACATTAGCTCAAAATGATTCCTAACCCCATTGTAGCCCGAAATTTCTCCTACAAATCATAAAGAAATTAGTCAGAGCAATTTACTACCATTTTGCACTCAAACATCAGTAAAGTGCGGCAAATTAGAATGCAAATAGTGGCCAAAACACATAGTTATAGCTTACCATCAACACCCCACACTTGAACCATTTCTCGTCCTCGAGCAATCAAGCCACACTTTACATAGATGCAACCTCACTAAGCAACTTCCTTCACTCATTGCACCAAGAGTATTTAATATAGATTAAGCACAATAGTGTAACATGTCCACCTTAAGAATTTGACTCACAAGCACCATGTATTATTCACAACTTACTCACTTACTCCAACATAGAGATCAAGACTTACATTTCCTTCGTGAAACAAGTGCCCTCCCACACAAAAGAGAGTAGTTCCACATACAATAAAGTTCAGGAACAATTAGGAACTCAAGATACAAAGAATTCACTCACTCTCAGAAACGACATTCATGTGCCATAAAAGATGCACCATAGGCTTGCCCGTAGTGTACTACTCTACTAATCGAGCTCATTCAGTCAAGGATCAAGTAGGACTTTTAACTGGTTGTAATGTAGGTTGTGGGACGGTAGGATACATTTAGATATAAGAGAGACTACACCTCTCTAAGCACTTTAATACATACACCTTAACAGTTGAAACCCCACACTTATGTCAAACCAATACTCCACCTTCATATCAATATACATTAACTCCCTTTTTCTTTAAGCACAATTACATCAAGTGTCACCACTATCAAAGAATATTTTGCACTACAATACAACTATATTTTTTTTTCTTTTCTTATTCACCTCAAGTGGCTCTTACTTTTTTTTTCAAAACAATGCACCTTTCTCCTTATTCCATTAGTTCCACTCAAAAGCCAAACCAACCACCCCACACTTCATCTTTTACATAGTTCATAACAATTTCAAGTGCTCACGAGAGGTAAATGGTTCAAATAGATTGTCAATTCAAACAATTGGGTAAGGCTTGTAATGTGGTTGCCAAAGAAATAGGATTAAAGGCTCAAAGGGTTTAACTAAGATGCATAATAATTAGGTGGTACACGCATATCACTGGCTCAACAAAGAAACGCCTATATCACTTCCAATATTGAAAAAGACTACTATTTCGCTTTGGAGACACACGGAGAAAGTTCTAGACATCAAATGCAGTGCACAGAATAATAAGAAAAAATGCACACACACATGGCACATACTTATTTACTCAGGATCGGACTGTCAAGACACTCTAGTCAAAGCAGTTAAGCAAAGTTAAGCAACATACAATTTAATTCACTTATACACGAGTCAAAAACCTGAGCCTAAGGGGCACACTAAAACACTCGCTATTCTCAAGGCGTAGCAAAGTCAAGAGACCTTGTTTCATTCAAACTCATAGCATATGGGTTCCCCTTTCTAAAAAAGAAACTAACTACACCCGGTTCAAATGAAACCTTTGGAAAAGAACCGAGGCACAAAGAAAAACCAAGGGGGAATTACTACACTAACTACACAAGAAAATCTTTTTGCATTTTTTCTTTCTACTTTAATCCCACAATAAACCTGTAGAATGATATCCATCGTCCGGAAAAGTCAAAAATTTTAAATATGTTTTTTTTTTTCTATCAATACTCAACTAACCAAAGAAACTAAAACTAATATACATTACTACATACACACAAGATATATGCAACATATCCCTATCCCACACTTTAAATGGTGGCATGTCCCCATGTCACATAAAGAAAAATGTAAGGCAAAGAAAACTTCCCTGATAGAGTCAATCCATGTCAGAGATAGTGTCGGGGTCCAAATGGAAAGCCCGGCCAAGTGCACGCAAACATTCCATGATCTTTCGCTCAAACTTGGCATTTTAGGAAGCAAGGGCATCCACTCGAGCTCTCAAGTCTATGACAGAAGTACGCACCCCCGCCATTTCCTACTCTAAGGTGCTCATTCTTATGTCCCATCTGATAACTGAGGGTCCCTCAACTACCTGCTCGTGCGGGGGTGAAGCAGCCACATCCTCATCTTGCACTTCGTTACCCTCTTCTGGTGCATCAGACTCATCACCATTTGCCTCAACAGGTCCAACATGGTCCTTCTCAATTATTACTTTATCAGCGGGAACTTTAGTTCCCTTTTTACTTTCCCATCCAAGTCCCTGTATTTCGGTACACGTGCCTGATGACACAACCTTGTGATTAAGGATGGAAAAAATAACCCATACCTTTGCACAAGAAATCGGATGAACAACTCCACGTGAATAACCTTAGCCACATCAAAATCATGGGCATTTAGAAAACACCAGATCAGTGCAGCCCGGGGACCATTCACCTCGATGGTATTGGAGGAAGGCAGCAGGCGGCTATTTATGATGTGGAGCCAACACTTCCCTTCAAAGGTTAGCGATGTCAAATGAAACTTCCGCTCCGGTGTACGCCACACTACCTCCTTATTGGGCACACAAATCGTTCTGAAGAACAATTTTCACATGGGTGGTTCTCTGCTATATGTGTCATAGTAGTCTTCTGCATTAGGATTTTCCCCAAATAGTGGAAAATGGTAGGCCCTCCGAATGGCCTCTACAGACACGTCCACACTCTTCTTTCGAACTATGCAGACATGGTTAACATGTTCCGGGCAGTTTGAATAAAACTCCTGAACAACCATTAAATTGGCTCCATCTAGTTCTTCAAAAAATATCCCCAGCCCTCGTCGGACCAATTCACGATACATATTGGGGCAGTTATTATGGAGGTACCCTATATCAATTCCCCTCTCCGGTATGGGTTTCTTGGGTGCCTTTTTATAGAAGCATTCCTGGGCGGTACTGGATACAAACTTGTTATTATCAAATGGGCGAGCATTGGCAGAAATTAGCGGTCAGGATGATCCAGCTTGACCACTGGAGGAGGCACTTGTGGCTCTTATATTCTTGGATGGTGTCATACCTGAAACAAACACCAACATCAGCTAAAATCACGATATGTGACCCAAGAGTGGATACTCAGACTTCACCAGCACACTTGGTCACAAAATTAGATTCTCAAATTCATTGGGGAATTTAAACAAACACCTGATGTGCCAAATTCACCCTAGCTCCCAGAAAACAAATCTTCAACCCATAATTTTGACAAAAAATACACCAATGTCACACGCAACCATCATGGTAAAATTTAAGTAGTACCCCCCAACACAAAGAAGGTATAACTAAACAACGAGAAAAAAAACTAATAAGAATTTACTACAATTCAAGGAGAAGAAAAGAAAATAAACGAAATAAAGAGGGGAAAACATCTCACTTACCTGAAGGGAGCTTGGGAGGATTTGGGTTGGGAAGAAGAAGGAAGAATACACTTCAGTTGAGGGTAGGGGCTATGTAGAGAAGAGATGAAAGAAGGGTAGGGCTAGGGTTTTTTAGAAAAAGGGAAAATGGGAGAA
>ML410918.1:82259-94297 GCA_005239525.1 Nicotiana knightiana | reverse complement strand
TTAATATTTACAGCAAAAATAGTATAGAATTTGGGTGTGGTCAAAAATTAGTTGTTCACAACGTCAACCGGAGAACGAAAATCCTAAACATAATACATCATCAGGACTGGGGACTGCACAGCCAGCCCCGTAGAAACAAGCTGTAGAAGATAGCCGCAAGTCATGGCAATTTCTTTTTTGCATAGAAAAATTCTTATATACTTTTGAAAATAGAAGGAATTAAATGAAATGAAATCCTTTTATTTTTATCTTATTTCTTGTTTGAACGATGAGTTAATTTTGTCATTTGAAAGTTAAACAAGTACTTCAAATGTTAGCGTCGTAATGATTAGGAGACGTCCTCTTCAAGAGCACCGTAAACATAATAGGCTCTCTCTTATAAAAACCCTCACGATAAAGTGTTGGTTCTAGAAGAATTAATGTTCGGAATCTAGAATGCCATCGGGGAAAAATACCCGGGGCCGCATACAAAAAGGACTCAAAAAGAAAACTTGCGCAAATACTCATGGAAAACCTAACGAAAAAGGGATAATACTCGAAACCAAAATGCCTCGAAAGAAAGGCATTCGAGATTACACATAATAAAGTGCAAACATAACAACATGCGTAAAATAATTGAGCAAGTACGAAAGCTTAAGACTTGCATGAATATTCAAACGAAAGTAAGACTCAAAGGATACTTAAGTAATACTCGAAGGATACTTGAGCAAAAAATATGTTTTTATTTACAAGGACGCGTCAAAGTACAAAATAGAAAAAGAAAGAAAAAGCTAAACTGCAGCGTCTCCGGAATCAGGAGGAAGAGAAGTATTCGTATACAGGAATCAGAAGAACCTGGAGCGTCAGACTACGCCGGGAGTCCATTTTTTTCAGCCAACTCAAGCTCTCGAGCCTTAGCAATTTCGGCATCAAGGTAAATGATACCAGTCTTAGACTCTTCCAAGGTTTTTATCCTCATGCTATACATGGAATAAGTATTTTCAACAATGAGGGAAGTCGCTCGGTGCTTAAGTTCTTCTTTGAGTTGAGTAACCTCGGCGGAAAGGTTTTCCCGGGCGAACCTAGAAGATTTGAGGCTGATGTCGAGCTCACGGACAGTTGAACTAAAGAGCCTATTATGCTCGATAGTTTTCCTCTACTTCTCTTCTAGCCAGGCATATTTCGCCCCCACAACAGCAAGCTCTTCACTTTTGGAGGTCAAGACTGCTTCCAAATTAATCACCCTTTCAGCGGAGGCAACCTCACGATCGGTTGCAGCAAGAACAGCGTTCTGGACTTTTGCCTATTTAGCTTTGGCTTTATCAAATCTAACCCAGCGGCCCAATTTCCTGGCTAGGGATTACCACTTCTTTCTCGCTTTACTACAAACGGGCCTCCAAAATAATGGCCTCGGTAGCCTTGGTTTCTAGTTCCGAGAGGCGGAGAATAGTCTGGTCCCGTTCTGCCAAAAGTTGATCCCGTTCATAAGTAAGTTCTTCCTTCTCATGAATCAGCCTTTGAAGGCCCTCAGAAGCAAGAAAGTTGGCCTACAAAACAAGAAGAGGTAAAACTTAAAGTACATTTGTCCAAAAGTAGAAGAAATAACAGAAGAAGAAAAAAAGAAAATACAATTGCGGCATTGTGCATAGCATTGTTCAGCAAACACTCCCCTGAGAGTGTCTGAATCTTTTCCAGTCTTTTTCTGAAGCAAAAGACTTCAGATAATTAGAAAGCTCCATCGGTCGGGATAGCAGGTTGCACCCGGCAGACACCGAATAAGTAATGTTCCTCCTCCTTTGTAGATCTTCAGAAAGGGCAACGTAATTTTGCCCCAAATTCCCATGAACTGGGGACTGTGGAAGAGGGAAACCTTCTTCATGGTCAGATGCGACCGATGGAGATGATGTAGCAACCGTTGTTGGAAGAGTGGATGAACATGAAATGATGTAGCAATTGTTGGTGGTGGTGAAGGTGGAGATGAAGTTGATGGAGTTGAAGAGTGAGAAGCAGCTGCATCAAATGTTGTGCTGGTTGTTTGATGCTTTCCAACCAAAGACGACACGGACCCCGGTTAACGCAATTGGGGCCTGGAAGCGGGAGTTAGCATATTCAACTAAATCAGATTCTCCCCAAAGTGCTGAGACGTCATCTTCAGTTAGTGCAATTGTATCAACATGTCGAGCATCATGTTGAGATGATGAGGACAGTTTCCTTCTATGTCAAGAAGATCCCTAATCACTAGCTTCTTCATCATCATCGATCATCATAGTGTCGATGACCAACTCGGAAGGAGGACCAGTCATCATCGCCACCGGAGATGACTCGAAGGCATCAGCCTTTTCCCTCTAATTTTTTTTCCCGGCCGCAAAAAAACGTATTCTCTTTGGTTTCTTGTTCTCTCGCCAGGGACTCCGTGAAGAAACGTTTGCGCCCGAAGAAAACCCGTAGACGCATGTTTGAGTAAGTTCCTCCTGAAGCAGCCTCGTCTCATCAGCAGGGTCAGCCAAAACATCCTCCTCAGGGACATCAACTGAGCCTGTAGGTAGACTTAATTTCGTGAACAAGTCAGAAGGGTTCAACTAAGTTCTTCATATACAAAAAGTGGAAACAAGGTAAATTAAAGTTACCATGATTTTTGGCCTTCCACCCGTATTTAAGGGACAGTTCTTTCCACAAACGAGTTTCAGGTGTTGTGATGTCCAAGATCTTCTGAACCCACCGGTCCAAGCCTTCTATCACCGATGGGATCCATCGAGTCGCTGTAACAAATAAAGGTTGAAGGATCGATTCAGGCATGAAAGAATATTTAGTAAGAGAAAATGTATTAAAAAGAACTTATGAGAGCGGTTCCAAGTAACCAGAAAGGATGAAGCCATTGTTGGAATAATGTAACTGGTGGCAACTGTAACGAACCGTTCCATCCACCCACAGTCGTTTTCATCATCCATGCTAGACAGCAAAGTATGGTGGCCACGCTTAAAAAGGTTTATCATCTCCCTGCCGAAGTCTTTAAGGGAATAGAGATTCATTATATAAGCTAAAGTTAGCTCATCTCAAGTTTCTTGGCACAAATGCCGAAGGCATGCGATCGTCCTCCACACTGAAGGACTTACCTGTGCCAAGCACGCCTAGTAGCGAAGGTAAAACTCCACAATCACGGAATATAGTTCTCCGCTCAAAGAAAACGCACTCAAAGTAAAGGGATACGTAAAAAAAGATGTAAAACCTTCCTTGGGAAGGATCATTCGCTCCGATAAACCAGGAGCAATAATATCTAGCTCAAAGCAGCGGCAATCCTCCTTCACAGCAGGAATACTGGAACGACGAATGGAAGAACGATATTTATTAACAGCCTATGTACGAGGGTTAGTAGTAGGAAATTTCTCTTTAAAATCCTTCGAAGTACTAAGTCTTTTAGGGATGATGGAACCCACTTTGGAGGAACGAAATCCTCAGTTTTGTTCTTTCTCTTTGAAGAACCAACGCGTTTAGATGAAGATCCCATTAGAAAGGGAGAAGGAAAAGATTTTGTGTTTGAAGAAAATTAGAGAAAGGATAGAAAACAAGGATGCAAATTAGAAGCTCAAGCAATTTTGAAACGCAAAGAAAAAGGAAGTTGCATATAAGTAAAATTTTGGCGGCTAAATTCATGGCCATGATTACCTCGATAATCGGCAAAAGTTGTGCTGAATCATGGGATGACGCTTGTTTGGGGCATTAAATGCAGAGAGACGTGTGTCTAATCAATTGTCGGAAACCCTCAAAGGGAGTTATAGTAATTCCCGCCAAAAAGTTATTTCTACCAACTTCCCTGTAATACAAGATTGTGTCACCGGAAAGCAGGAAAAAATACGACATGACACATTGCCGCTTAAAGGAAGGACACGTGGAAGGCAAGATGAGGATGGCCACCGAACATAGCTATTCTGCTTGTCACCGGAATGAATAACGATCATAAAAGGAGTATTAAATGATTTGCGTCCAGTAACATTTAATACAGAATATTTTACAGCATTAAGGATGATGGCCCGTTACAAGGAATTTGACATTTATGTCTAACGTTACATCATCATCAATGATCCTTATAACTGACATTAAAGAAGGGCATGATCCTAAGACTTCCTTCCCTAAACATAGCTATAAATAGGGAGCTCAGTTATCATTGCAAATGACACGAATTTCCTGGCTAACTTACATTACGCTCTATACAAAATTTTAATACAATTTTACTTTCTCGCTTTTGATCTCATCATTGTTGTGCCCGGAAACCTTATTCTCGGACTCATCAGCTATATCGTTCCATCTACACTCTAAGGCAAAGTATTTTATATTATATTAGTTATTTCGTTATTATTTGGATCAAATTAATTCACTTGTCTAGAAATCACGAACAAATTCAATTGTACTATTTTACGCGTAAACAGAGAGATTGGTATCCTACCAAATATGGTGCTAAGAAAAGCAATTAAATTTCAGAAGATTACAGTATCTTGGATTTTTGCGCAAATAACAAGTAAAATATTAGAAGTAATATAATAGGCATGTTGTTTTTTGTAATCCACAATTCAAAGAATATCGCTAAGACAGCTCACTTATTCATAGAACCACAGCATGTTTGTCAGATTCATTTGAAAATTGATCTCAGATGCTTCACGTACTCCAACAAATTATATTTCTTTATTGGCAAACACTATTTTAACTATCATTTGCGTACCAAATTGGAAGGTGCCCATCCGAATCACTTCATATAAGAATGGATAGTAAGATAAAATAGAAGTTTCAGTTTTTATTTTACATTTCTTCTTTTAACAGATAGCTAGGACCACGTACTGTTTCCCATTTTCTGTTTCTGGCCTTACACTAATGGTAGACTCTAGTCTGCTAATATCAATCTTTTGTACTCCATTTACTTTTAGTTATCTATTATGGACTTTATACTTTTCTCAAGAAATAGTAAATGAGATATATATTTACCATAATATCCATAATAGTAGTAACACTTCAAAATGTCTTGGAAATAATTTGAGGAAGGAGGGGTAAAAAGAAAAAACTGTCTTTCTCATGGGGTGGTTGGATCCACAGGACACTTGCTTAAGTATGTCAGGAGACCTCCAATTTTTCAAGCATACAACTTTCTGTTTGTCTCTGAATATATAACCAAATGCTCAATTTTCCATCAAAAGGCTAGGCCGGAAACGTACTAAAAATATGTATGTTTTTTACTTCTCACCCATCTGTCATTCCAGCTAAACAAATTTGGTCTAAAGTATGTCACTTTTTAAATTTCACCTGCACAATGTTAAAAACACTAAGGATGTTCTGGTATTACAAGCGGGTTTAATTGAACCTATCATTTTCAATACGGTATAAAAATTTATATCTAAAAATTCATTAAAATCACAAAAATAGGAGATAAGGACTCATAATTTTTTATTTCCCTTCAATGCTAAAACTTTTAAAGTTAAACCAATAAGATTTAAATCCTGGATTCGGCTCTAGTTAAAAAGGTATATACGCATTAATTGAGATAGAGAGAAAAATAATTTAATCAAATAGTGCGTATGCTTAATGTTATAGTTTCTTCAATAAGTATGCCACAACTTCATTGGTAAAAGATTATCATTAAAGGTAAAATATCAAAGTTTCAAAATTAAACATCACTCTTTTTAAAACAATTTAAAAATAAAAGTATGTGACATTTAATGGATAAAAGGGGCTTGACAATCAGTAAGTAGTTTTAATTTGCTCTTCATTCTGCCACCACCCTTCTGTTCAAGTGTAAAGAGCTTTACTTTTGGACACCCTTTGACATTTAGAGCTGTAGTAGTAATAGATTTTAATGAGCTATTTGTAGAAAAAGCTACGCCCACCTTCCCCTTTACTGCCCAAAAACTCTGCATGTAACAGATTTTAGGCAAAGAGTAATATATGCAGTAGTTACTTTCAACTCATCGTCAAAAGTGCTGCTTTTTCTTGGCTGTTTTTGTGTTCTGTATGTTCAAACTTTAGCGTCTGTTCATGGCTCAAGCTTTATAGTGATGGTCAATTAATTCTTTAAAGGGATCGGAGAAAAGGGCGTTAGTCACTTGGAGCTACATTATTGCAATGCAGTAATCAATTCTCAAGTACACAAGCGTTCTAAGAGGTAGCCATTGGATTTGTTCTACTTGTTATTCTCTCTTTCTTTGTGTTTTTGGGGTTTCTCTAAGTTGAAAGACTGTTAATTTGGTCTGTTGCCTGTATTAGATATGGATTACTCTTGTACAAATAACAATCCCAAAATCAAATCTTTGTTACTATGTATTCGCTTTGCAAGCTGACATTGTTGTAATTTTCTTGGTTCCGTTTCATTATTTGAACGTTTTGTAACAAGTATGGAAAAGGAAAGTAGAAGTGTAGCCATTTTCTTATCTTCTTATTTCCTGCTGCTTTACTTCTTTGAAGGAAGTTTGTTTACTGTAGGAGCTATTGCGCCCTCTGGAAAATTTATGTAGTGTAATCTTCCATACTATGAAGAGGAGCCTTGGCGTAACTGGTAATGTTGTTGTCATGTCACCAGGAGGTCACGGGTTCGAGCCGTGTAAACAGCCTCTTGCAGAAATGCAGTGTAAGACTGCGTACAATAGACCCTTGTGGTCCAGCTCTTTCCAGGACCCCGCACATAGTGAGAGCTTAGTGCACCTGGCTGCCCTATGATTTCTAGGTGAAGTCTGTAGTATTTGATTTCCACGACTGCGGCTTCCCTTATAGACGAGGATTTGATGACAATGTGGATCATTCAGTAGAGGCATCCAATCAATTGAAGTTGGTAAGGAAGCTTCCATGGGTCCTTCCTCTTGTGATACTTTAGCTTTCATACCAGAATGTGACTACATATTTAAAAGTTAGAAAGGATGGAAAAGGAAAAGGGAAACCATAGTGGGACTTCCTTTTTACCTTCTCTTCCTTCTTTGCTTTCAAGTTTGTTTTTACATCATCTTAAACTGCTCGGTATCAAAAGTACAAGGAACATGCTTAGAAACACCAAGAATTTGGAACATCTTAGGATATATTGTTTCTTTTCTCTAGGATATGGTTCACACGGAAGATTGTATTGAGAGCAACAAGAAACAATCATCTAAGGCTGAAGTCTAGAGTTCTTTGACCCAAGAGGTAAGGAAACTGAGATTATACAACTGTGAATTGTAGTGGTTTATCAACAGATTATTAATGTCTATGTTAGTTGAAAATGCATCTCTACAGATAATGCAGCTTGAGAGAAGATTACAAAACCAAGGTGCAATTCGATGTGCTCTAGAGAAAGCATTGGAATGTAAATCTTTCTCACAGAACATCACTTATCTCACCTCAATGTCAATGGTACATCCTTCTGCTCCTTCCTATCGTATCACATAATATAATATGACTCAAAATTCTGATTGCTTCCATTTTGAAAAAAAAAATTGTAAATTGAGCGTTTGACACCTCTTACATCTCTTTGTGAAGCAACATAGCTAAGTGTAAGGCTCATATGCTCTATTGTCAATTTGCCATAGCTATTTTTATTACTGTTTCACTCATGGTTATTCTTGTCAAATTTGAACTGTTCTTTAATTTTGTGCTGTTTTTAATACCCTCTATATCGGTCATATGCTGAGAGTACTCTATTCAATTGAATCCAGCCAACGGCAGAACTGATTAGAGAAATTGCAGTACAAGAGTTGGAAGTACTGCATTTGGAACAGTATCTTCTCTCATTATACCGTAAAGCATTTGATCAACAAATCTCATCCTTGGCTCCTAGATCAACCCAAAGTACCCAAATAAGAAGGTGCCTTGAATTTTCTAAATCTGATGTGATGTTGAGAAGGGAAAATTCTTCTGCTCAACTTGATAACCAATCAGTATCAAATCCATGGAAAGAAACTAATAGCACGACAGAAGACAAAGTTAAAGAACCTGGGGTTCATCGAAGCCATTCTTCACTAACTCAACATTCAGCTCCGTCAAACAGAGCTCCCCTATCAAATGCTTGTCATTCTAAACCTTTTTCTATGGTGGAGGTAAGTTGCAAAAGAGATAAATTCTTATTGCAGTTTCTCCTCTTTGTTGGAAGGAGTGATTAACTATTATTTATCATCTACAAAGAACTTGGAGAACTGAAAGTTTCTCTGTGATGAATTCTTTGCAGTATGCACAGAGTTCTTCTTCAAATTTAATCAGTTTGGCGGAGCATCTAGGCACGTGTATTTCTGATCATGTTCCACAGACACCAAATAAGCTGTCTGAGGACTTGGTAAGGTGCATGTGCACCATATATTGCAAACTTGCTGATCCTCCACGGCTAGATCTGTGTCTCTCGTCACCAACCTCATCCTTGTCATCAATGAGTGCCTTTTCTCTAAAGGATCAATGTGACACATGGAGTCCAGGATTAAGGAACGATTCGTCTTTTAATGTTCGGTTGGACAATCCTTTTCATGTGGAAGGGTTGAAGGAGTTCAGTGGACCTTATAGCACAATGGTTGAAGTACAACGTATATATAGAGATAAACACAAACTAGGTGATATTGAACTGTTGTTGCAAAATTTCAGGTGAGGACATCTGTCGTGGGACGTACTTTAACAATTTCTTGTTTGAAAATGCTCATTGAGGAATTACATTGCAGGTCAATTGTTTCTCGCCTAGATGTAATAGATCCACAAAGGTTGAGTCATGCGGAGAAGCTAGCATTCTGGATTAACATACATAACGCGTTAGTGATGCATGTAATGATCCTTCTTGATTAAAACGTCAGCACTATAATTTTAAAAATCACATCCACTTTGAGCTGACAATATTCTTAAACTTTTCTTATATAGGCATTTTTGTCCTATGGGATTCCACAAAAACACGGAAAGAGAGTTTTTCTACTCCTGAAGGTTAGTGCGAAAATTTTGTTTTTTTGGTCAAGAGTTGTTTGGTAGATTTTGTCTTACCTTTTTGCTTAATCCAGGCTGCCTATAAAGTTGGCGGTCATGTAGTCAGCGCCAATGTGATACAGAACTCTATCCTGCGATGCCCAATGTTTAGACCAGGACAGGTATACCTCATAAGCTGGTTTCTTTGTTACATTATGCATTTCAGCTTAACTTGTATATTCAGCAACTATGTTCTCTACTACACAAAACCTCTAGAAGTAATTGTGTAGGTTCACAAACCAACTTTTTTTAAGATTCTCTTAAAAGCATCTAAGGATCTTTTTTGTTTTTTCTTGTCAAAATCGTGTCCCTACTCTATTGATATTAAGTGACTGGTAGTCAAGCATAATATTTTCTGATCCCTGTGTATGTCTTGTTATACTAGTCTTCCAAAGTGGATATCTCAAAGTTGGTAAGTTGTATTGCTGATAAAGCTTAATCTGGATGCAGTGGCTTCGCTTGTTACTTTCTTCTAGAGGAAAGCTTAAGGTACGTGACGAAAGAAGAGGCTATGCTATTGAAAATCCAGAACCCCTTCTGCACTTTGCACTCTGCTCAGGCAATCATTCAGATCCTGCGGTATTGTCCATAATCTTCCTTTCTCCTTAATGTTTGTGATGATCATTATTTCTTATATCCAATAATAACTGAATTTACGTGGCATTTTACATACTGTAGTTTCTTTTTGAAAGGCTAGAAATTTACATCAGTTTCTTGCCAATAACCTCTTAGCATGCACTGACATTCATCTATTTTCTGTTCATGAAAAATAGTTCCTGTTTTCATGCAAATGCCCTCCTTCGTAGTAATGGTTTTCACTAATTGAGCGCTCTCAAATCCTTGGAGACTTAGACGAAGGTTTAAGTAAAATCAAGAATTATGTGATAATGGTAACAGGATTTGATGAACAATTATAACATTTTGGTTGTCTCACGGGGCAAACATTCTGTTGTCAGGTACGAGTCTATACACCCAAGAGAGTGTTTCAGGAGCTGGAAGCAGCAAAAGAAGAATATATTAGAGCTACATTTGGTGTGAAAAAGGATCAGAAAGTTGTTCTGCCAAAAGTTGTTGAGTCCTTTGCTAAGGATTCTGGTCTATGTACTGCTGGTGTGATGGAGATGATCCGGCAATGTTTACCTGAATCTCTTAGAAGAAGCATTAAGAAGATTCAGCAGGAAAAGTCTCGCAAGAACATTGAGTGGATTCCTCATAATTTTGCTTTCCGATATCTAATTATGAAGGAGCTGGTGAAGTGACTACTTTTATTGTGTGTTTAATCTTGTTTACTCTGTGATTATAGGTGTTTGATTGATTGTACGCCAACTTTGACAACCAACCAGTAGGTCCTAGGTTCGAGTCTCATGATCTAAGGGCAAGTGAAAATCATTGTTTATCCCATGTGGAATCAGTGTGGGAAGAAGGGAGGAAAAGTTTGTTCTATAAGAACTGTCTTTTTCTTTGTTCTCCCTTTATTAATAGGAGTTCTTTGAGAGAGGGTTCATTTCCTTTTTCTCTCTTCTGTATAAATGCACACAAATTTAGGAGTTAAGACTGGAAAAAACCTGCGCTCTCTATTTTACATATTACCTCCATTTAACATTTGTTGCTGGCTATGTTGGATTAATAAACTGCGTCTTCATCTCGAGGTCCTGTTTACATAAGATCATGAGATTATCTATTGTCTCCGGTCCTATAGGCCGGTCACCTCTTCCCTAAAAAAAAGAGAAAAGAAATGGAATGGTAGAGGATGGTCATTGAGAAAGATGCTTTAACAGGTTGAGTCGCTCTTCTTATCTGCCGTACCCCTAATCCTCCTTCATATCGGTCACCAGAGGCGAATGGAGTATATAATCAATAGGTTCAACTCATCTTATTTCCATTATTTATTACACACTGAGCATAAATCCATCAAGTTTCAGTTTCAACAAATTAAGACCAGATCCTGAACCTATAATTTCAAAAGTCGGTTTAAATCCATCAAATTTAAATTTTGAATTCATCTCTATTGATCACTCTCCTGCACCTTAATTTCAAATTAGTTAAATCGGCTATATATTTACTAGCAGTATATAGAAAAAGAAAAAAGAGAAAGGAAAACACCAGCAAACCAACAGAATGACAACTTATTGTAAGTGAAAGCAACAAAACATGAATTCCACACAAAAGTTACATTATTAAAGATCATGTAATTGCAGACTAATAAGGTTTCTGTCCTATTACATTTCCAGGGGGATTATAAAAACATACGGTAAGAGTAGAAGGTCCGTTAGAACAAGTAGCTTGAGCACAACCCAATTCCAATGATTCCTTCCAAACAACCTGCGTATAAACACCACACTTATGATCTCCTACACATGAATTATTAGCATAGTTGTAAAATTTCTTCTCGACAACCCAATTATCTACAGCCATACGTGGGGTCACGGCCATACCACTAGCCCATAATTGATTCCCACCATATTTCCCACTGGTTAAATTTGCAAAGTTGCAATTTTGTTTGTTCCTTTGGTAACGAACAAGAAGGCTAGTTTCTTTGGCTAGCATGGGACTCCATTTCAGAGGACCAACACCCACTTCAGCTCTTGCTTTGTTATGTGCATCCAAGAATTCTTGGGCCACGGCCGGTAGCGCAGCTGGAGTTGTGGCGGCTGTCGGTGGAGGTGGTGAAATTGTTTGTCCTGAGATGCGAGTCAAGAATAAAGCAGTGGTTAATAGGAGGAATTGGAGGAAGACAAAGTTGGCCATTTTGTCTAAACTTTGTTTTCTTTCTTTTATTCAGAGGTCAACTTGGAAGAGATGGCGAGCTGAGCTATTATATCTTCGTAAGTTCATATAGGGGAATGGTGACAGCTCTATGTATCGGGGTGTGTACATGCTTGCTATTTTCAACGCAGAGTTAGATTACAGTTGTATTGTGCAATTAGAGGACGATTCGTAATCGTTTACAATCTAATTAGGTGTGAATTATGATGTGGATATGTGATATATGATAGCAATGCAAGATTGTTATGTGATGAAAATAATGCAGAGATAGTTATGCCATAAATAATTAATACTACTCCGTATAGTAACATATTTGTTGTTATGTAAGATTTTTTTTTTTTTTTTTTTTTTTT
>ML410918.1:21643-82195 GCA_005239525.1 Nicotiana knightiana | reverse complement strand
GAATTTTTTTTTTTTTTTCCCAAAAAAAAAAACCGGCCAAAAAAAACCACACCCCCCTTTTAAAAGTGAAAATTTTTTTTTTTTTTTTTTTTTTTTGCGTTAGATATTTTTTTCCGCATAAATGCATATACTTTTTTTTTTTAATATTCTATACCATATAAAATAATATTTAGATTTTCGTATAAGTTACACAGGTTAGTAATATATCATTCTATTTTTCAGTATTAAACATTGTATGGCTTATGCAAATTTAATACCAAAATCAAACGTTATATTAAGTATATCAGTTATACACTGTTTATATTATTTATGCATGACTTCATACCAAAAACAAAATGATGTATAAGTAATATGAAATGTTATTTAAGGATTAGACTTTCTTATATCAAACCAAATGACCCCTTATTTATGCATTCAATTGAATTCAATATTTTCAATAAATTTTGAATTCATAAATTTTAAAGTAGAATGAATTTTCAATATTAAAAATCCTAAGATTTAACCATTAAGATTGCTCATAAAATTAATCATAAATTGGATTCTATATGCTGTCACGATTGCTTTTGATATACTCATCTGTCTTTTTCCTCCATAATTGAAAAAAAGGGAAAACAAATCCTGTGCATGTGGGGGGAAGAATACTGATTACTGAATAGAGGGGTTCATGTTGGTTATTGGACTTACGCAAGATTAATGCACGTGAGTGACAACTTGCATTTCTGAAGAAAAACATAGACGTGTGATATGACATATTTTTGTTACTACTCCTACTTTGATGTGTAGCTGAAGTTAACTTACCCATTTTGTTTGCTCTTATTAACCCAACAGTACCAAAGCTGCTTCCATTTAATGCAAATTACACTACTCTCCGTGAAGCGGCAGCTATTTGGCCCACCCTCTCATTATGTAGTAGAATGAAAAGAACAAAAAATATAAAGTCCAAATTTAACTTTGGAGTAGAGTCAGGCGGAGATTTTAAGCTTATGAGTTATAAATTTTAAAATATGACGAATTATTATGTCCGGAAATTAATAAGTAAATCTTTTAACATATAATTAAATGATTAGAACAATAGTTACTGGGTATTGCAAAGCGCGTAATCGACTCTAGCTAATTCCGCCAAATATAGAGTACTTAATTATTCGTGCTAGTCAAAAGAACAACATAACCAAAATAATAGAAGTGTTTATCTTTGAAAACGGATAACAATTGGATTTATATGTAATTTTAAGGATACGTGGATTAGTTCAATACTAATTATTAATTACGTTAGATAAAGCAAATAAAATATGTAATAAATAGCCAAACCAATAATGATAGTGAGTCCGAGCTCGGTTAAAGACCTAACAAGGAGCCTGCATTTGGTTCCGAGCTTGCACTCACAAAAAACTTAGGAATCGAAACAAGAATTTTGAATAACTTTTAGAAACAAAGAGAACATAAGTATATTGTCTTGTGTGTGTGTTGCCTTTTTTCATGGATTATCAAACCCCCCCCCCCCCACCCCCCCTTCTCTTTTGATTTCTCATCTTCTGGATAGAGTATAAAATAAAGTGGTAGGAGATGAAAGAATTGTTATCCAGTGGAGGGCGGCTTATTTTGCAAATATGTTCTTTTCTCGATGTCTATACACCTTCTTGCAGGGATTCCAGTTTCAAAGGGAGTTCTTGACCAGTTGGAAAAAATGTTAGCTAACTTATGGTGAGGCGGTGATGAAGACAAGAAAGCTTCACTGGATATTTTTTTATACTATGTGCCTACCTATTCAGGAAGGGGCTTTGGGTCCTCCTACTACAAGATATTTTCAAGAGCTTTCAAAAGCTTTTCGTATGAAGTTTACCTGGTCAATAAGAGGGGGTACTTTCAATGAGAAGAATATTATTGCAGGTACTTTAAGGTATAACTCTATAAAAGGTAAAAAAATCTTCTGTTTAACTGATTACCTGTTCATCATCGATACGCATCGAGATCCACGCCGCAATATTTGGCCGGTTGCGGTTATTTTGGCTTTCTGTTGGTCGTGTTCGATTATCCGAAATTTTCCAGGATTTGAATCGATCTCGACTCATGACCTTGATATTTTCGAAGACAGACAATGTGGCCCCGGATTCTGACTCAGTGAGACCTTTACTTCGATCCCACCCCTCGCAATTATTTTTGAGCCCGCTTTACCTTAATGAAGGCCGGAGTGTATCATGGAGTCTGGAACCAAAATGATGTACATTTTGACACAAACAACAAAAATAAGTGGGGAAAAAAAGGACGGCCATACTATGTATAACGCCCAAAATTGGGTGCTATACATTAACGGTAACTGTGCCGTTAATGTATAGCATCCAATTTTTGGGCGCTATACTGCAAAAAGCTGACTGTGTCAGTATAACACCCAAAAATTGGACGATATATATATATATATATATATATATATATATATATATATATATATATATATATATATATATATATATATATATATAATTTGTACAATTAAACAATTAAATAATTAAGCAATTAAAACTTATGAATTTAAATTATAAAACAAACACACAAAATTATAAAAATATCGAATTTGACACACATAATTACTAATGTTAGTTTGGTGCCACTGGGCCTCAAAATATTGAGCCGGAACCCATAGATGTGTGTGTGTGTGTGTGTGTGTGTGTGTGTGTGTGTGTATATATATATATATTTTAAATTATAAAAAAAATGCACAACATTATAAAAAATATTGAATTTGACACACATAATTACTAATGTTAGTTTGGTGCCACTGGGCCTCAAAATATCGAGCCCAGAACCCATAGGTATATATATATATACACTTTGAATTTAAATTATAAAACAAACATACAACATTATAAAAAATATTGAATTTGACACACATAATTACTAATGTTAGTTTGGTGCCACTGGGCCTCAAAATATCGAGCCCAGAACAAATAGGTATATATATATATATATATATATATATATAGACACTTTGAATTTAAATTATAAAACAAACACACAACATTATAAAAAATATTAAATTTGACATACATAATTACTAATGTTAGTTTGGTGCCACTAGGCCTCAAAATATCGAGCCTGAAACCCATATATATTATATATAGATAATTTGAATCTAAATTATAAAACAAACACACAATATTATAAAAAATATTGAATTTGACACACGTAATTATTAATGATAGTTTGGTGTTACTGAAACTCAAATATCGAGCCTGGAACCCATAGGTATAAATATTGTATAACTCTAAAAGTTGTGTATCTCAAAATATTATTATTTAATTTACAGATTAAACATACAATTAATGTTGTTTTAATATACAGTTGACGACATGGACGCGCCCATACATCCTGGCCCTCGATCGTTTGATTTATTAGTCCTACAGGGCCAGCATAGATCTGATTTTATATGGGACGGACAGTTACTAGCGCAGACTTTCCGCGCTAGGAGAGTGGATGACATGTGGGACTTTTTAAGGGATAGAGTTCTACATCCCCGTGTAGTCCAGTACCTGGAGGAGTTGGGATTTTATAGGATTATAGAGATCAGTCGGATACAGCTCGACTGGGCTTTGATTAGGGCGTTGATTGAGCGGTGGCGACCGGAGACGCACACTTTCCACCTGCCCATCGGCGAGGCCACCATCACGCTGCAGGACGCTGAGGTTTTATATGGCCTGCCCGCTGATGGGTTGCCCTTTTTACTGCCTATGGCCATGAGATATTATTCGCGGGCAGATTATTGGGGTATGCTGCACGGGCTCATGGGTTTCATGCCACAGGACGAGACTGTATCGTCTGGGGCCAGTCGTATGCAGTTGACCCCTATTAAAGAGTACCTGGAGCAGATCCACGAGACTATCACCGTCGAGTCAGCGGAGGTGGATATTGTACGATATACGAGGTTGTTGTTGCTCCTTCTATTTGGGGGGTCTTGTTCCCGAACAATTCGGGGAACCTAGTGAGCCTCCGTTTTCTTCATCATATTGAGCGATTCGAGGATACAGCCATTTATAGCTGGGGTGGTGCTGTCCTCGCATACTTGTACAGGCAGATGTGTCGGGCTTGCATGGGCACACAAAGAGACGTTTGTGGATTTCTCTTCTACATGTGACAACATATTCAAATAATATGTTCATTAGTTACAACTCTACCTAGTTAGAATTAATCTTATACCTTACGTCAACTTTGTATGCTAGGTTTGGGCCTGGGAGCGATTTCTGCAGTTTCAGCCACCTCTACCACAGCTACATGTTACTGTAGCACCTCCGTTCTCCCTCTAGCCAGGAGGTGGGTTCTCCGTCGTACACTTGCACGAGAGTATGATGCCCATAATAATCTCCCCCTCTGCAAGGATGTGTTGGATCTGCTAGATGGCGCACAGGTGAATATCTACCTAAACTTAACTGGTATAGATTAACTTAGTGTTGCGCATACTCACGGTTTGTGTTCTTATTTGATAGTTCATTTGGACGCCTTACATCGAGGAGTTGATCGGTATCCTTCCAGCTTATTGCTCGTCCGGCCGACATATTTGGAGGACTTCTGTCCCGCTCATAGGCCTCGACATGTCGAGCATCATGCCTCCGAGCGGGTGCTTCGTCAGTTTGGCCTGCCGCAGTCTATACCGAGGCAGCCTGTCTGGCATGCTTTACACTATCAGAGGGATGATCGGTCTAGGACGGACGATACATTTATGGCATGGCTTAATGAGCAGATGGGTATTTGGGACATGCGAGATGAGTTGACCCCACCTACGCAGATGCAAGAGGTGCCTATTCAGGATTATATGGCATGGTACCGCCTTGTTACCCGACTTTTTATCGGGAACCCCATTCATCCGGCATACGGTCGGTACGTCCCATACGCTGGGAGACACGAGGCCCTGGTATGTTTTCTGTTATTACTAATTATATACCTGTAACTTAGTGTCACATATGTAGTTTATATTTTTTACTTTATGCAGGCGATTGGATTGAATACCGTCTATCAGATGGGACTGCAGATGCAGAGTCATGTCCACGATCGTGTGGCCATGCAGGATTATAGTCATCAATTCATGGATGTGGCTGCCCGGACACTGCATCGAGCCCGATCGGATCAGCGTTTGGCACACGAGCCTGATTATGTGGACCCAGCGCAGTACGAGCGAGGTCGTGGTGTCCAACGAGCTGGTGGTGCCTGACGAGATGGTGGTTCCCGACGAGGCCAGGGTGCCGGACGACGTGGGCGTAGGCGGAGAGGAGGTGGTTCCCAGCAAGGGGGCGTTGAGGCTCTTGCTGATGATGTTGTTGCTGCTATGGCAGGTGGCATGCATGAGACGGACATGATGATGCATCTCACTCCAGGGACATCACAGGTGACCTCGTCGGGTCAATTATTGATCACGGGCACGGGTATTCTAGGAGTGGATTGGGGTAGATACTTCCCAGGCCCGTCTACCATTTATGAGGATCGACCGAGCCGAGATTTTCATAGTGGGCGCCGACTAAGTTATGGCTCCTCATCACATGCGCAGGTATGAGTTTATTAGTATTGAATTTGAATTTATTTTACCTGTAACTTATTTATTTTCTTTAACTTTATTAATTTCATTTTTAAGGCTTCATGGGATGCTGACGTGGCTGCGACATATGATTACCTTCAGGAGCCAGCCGAGATCATGGTAAGACAATTTAAATTGTTGTGAATTGTTATGTACTTTTCTATACTGAGCTTTCTATTCTTATGTAGCCTTATACTGGACCGACGACCTCTTATACCGATCCTGACAGCACCACTGATACAATGTCATCCGGCGCCGCATCCGGCTATAAGGAGACGACTTGATGATGATGACCCCGATAGCATACCCGGGCGAGAGGGGATGCGCCTCAGGCCAGCGGCTGCGTTGAGACATACCGGATGCGGGACACATTGATTTGGCCTTCCTTTTTTTTTTTGTATTTGGTGTAAATAATATTTTTGTGTACATTAACAACAATATTTATATAATACCCATTACTCTTTTAGTTCCCCTTTCGTTAGATAGTTTCATATAACAACACCATCACTAAAACTTAACTTTCAGTACAATTCAAATAAAATTCAGTACAACAAACAAGGAAAATATTACTACAGCACAAACACAAGCACAAACACAAACATAGCAGGCCAATATAATAAAAATACATGATATGGGAAAAATACACTAAACACATACATGTCAATGTTTAGCCTCAACCGCGCTTTATTCTCCGCTCCAACCACTTAAATTGTTCTTCCAGTTTTTCTTTTTCTTCTTCTACCTCTTTCAGTTTCGTCTTCACCTCCGCAAGTTCCCGTTTATATTATTTTTTACGTTCCTTTTGGGCTTCACAATTCCATTGGGATTTTATTTTTTCTTCTTCTACCTCCTTCAGTTTCGCCTTCAACTCTGCAATCTCTCTTTTACTTCCTCTTTCATGTTTCAATTGTCTTAAACACAAATTATGAAGATGCTGCAAAGATTCTTTGTAGCATTCCTGATAACATGGTTCATCAACCCATTCCTCAAAATCGCAAATAGGTTCGTCGGGAACCTTGTAAAACTAGTTCACACAGTGCCAGTAGCGGCATCCAACTTCACCACCGTCCCAACAAGATTGCATCATGCATCTTTTTTCACACTTGCACCTTGGTGTGCGAAGAGGTTGAGACATTTGCACGTTAAAAAAACCTTACTTTTAATGAAATGTTTGTTATTAGTAATTTTTTAGCACACAAAATAAGTAGAATGATCCCGTTATTTATAGGCGAGACAACACACATAACGTAGTGTTTAACCGCGCTAAATGCACACATAACGTACTATTTAATCGCGCTATATTTTGCGTGTTAAATATCATGATGTGTACAAGACAAGATAACTTTATGTCAGTTGGTAAGCTTTTTCAGTTCGACAAGCCAACACACATAACGTAGTATTTAACCACGCTAAATGCACACATAACGTACTATTTAATCGCGCTATATTTTGCGTGTTAAATATCATGATGTGTACAAGACAAGACAACTTTATGTCAGCTGGTCAGCTTTTTCAGTTCGACAAGACAACACACATAACGTAGTGTTTAACCGCGTTAAATACAACTTACTATTTAATCGCGCTATATTTTACGTGTTAGATATTATGATGTGTACAAGATAAGACAACTTTATGTCAGCTGGTCAGCCTTTTCAGTTCGACAAGACAACACACATAACGTAGTGTTTAACCGCGCTAAATGCACACATAACGTACTATTTAATCGCGCTATATTTTGCGTGTTAAATATCATGATGTGTACAAGATAAGACAACTTTATGTCAGCTGGTCAGCCTTTTCAGTTCGACAAGACAACACAGATAACGTAGTGTTTAACCGCGCTAAATGCACACATAATGTACTATTTAATCGCGCTATATTTTGCGTGTTAAATATCATGATGTGTACAAGAAAAGATAATCTTATGTCAGCTGGTCAGCTTTTTCAGTTTGACAAGACAACACACATAACGTAGTATTTAACCGCGCTAAATGCACACATAACGTACTATTTAATCGCGCTATATTTTGCGTGTTAAATATCATGATGTGTACAAGACAAGACAACTTTATGTCAGCTGGTCAGCTTTTTCAGTTCGACAAGACAACACACATAACGTAGTGTTTAACCGCGCTAAATGCACACATAACGTACTATTTAATCGCGCTATAGTTTGCGTGTTAAATATCATGATGTGTACAAGACAAGACAACTTTATGTCAGCTGGTCAGCTTTTTCAGTTCGACAAGACAACACACATAATTAATGTAGTATTTAACCGCGCTAAATGCACACATAATTTTATTAAATTATCATTTAAAAAACTAAAATGGAAAAATTCAAATCACAATTAACAAACATAAATTTATTTCATAAATCTTGCAACATAAACAAACACAACTAATTATTACAACATAAACTCATGGATAGTTAGGCCCGCTAGAAGAACACCCACCACGAGCTTGATTAGTATTGCCACCCAAACCACCTGAAGGACATTTTCGACGGTTGTGTCCTGTTTGCGAGCATATATCATATTTGTGTGCATAAATGGTATCACTAACATCCATTTGGTTCCGTCTACGCGTTCTCTTCTGCACCTGTATTTGACGCAAATAGGACTTGTTGCACACCATTTTAAATGGTTTCAGCGGCCAATAATGCTCAGCACCCACTGGCTGCAACTGCCCACTATATGTGTTTAGATACTTGGCAACACTATATTGTTGATCAACATAGTTGGTCTCCCCAAAACCAATACGTTGAAAACACTTGATGGTATGTGAGCAAGGCATGTGGTAGATGGACCATTTCCCACAAGAGCATAACCTTGATGATTCATTTACAATATGTACATTATTCCACCGATTTTGATGGATAGCGGTGTGAACTTCAAAAATATTTCTTTCGTTATCATACTACAAAAATGAATGCCAATGTGCTCGCCGTTTGTATTTCTCAAATCTCTTCATTGGCACTGGCATAAATTCAACAACCCTTTCCATCAATGTCGTTGCAGCTGCAAACCGTTCAACAAACCTCTCTGCCATCTGCTTGAATGACATCCGCACCATGGCTGTGACAGGCAATCCTCTTGCCGACTTCAATAACCCGTTGAAAGAATCTGACACGTTTGTAGTCAGAACTTCCCATCGTCTGCCACCATCCGCATGCAAAGTCCACTTTTCAGGGTGATGTCGCATTAACCAACAATAGGCTGCCTCTTCTTCTTGCCTGATAGATTCCATGTGCCTCCGGAATTTATGCTGTTGGTGGTCTGTTGCTTCCATCCACATCAAATCATGTAGATCCTTGTTGGAATATGCCTTCTGGAAATTGGCCTTAATGTGCCTCACACAGTAACGGTAGTATGCATAAGGTTCTTGGAGCATACTCTCTCTTCAAATCAGGTCCTTCCTCCTCATCCTCCTCATCACCATCCTCACGAGGAAAGAGTGTCTCGTCTCCGGATTCATCGGCATTGTTTTCATAATCACTGTTCTCTTCCTCACTCTGTGCATCTGCCAGATCCCGATTTAATACGTCGTTTTCGGGCAATTGAGTGAGTACGGCTGGTTCAACTTGCGTGTTTTCACTGCACAACCAACAAAAATTTAAGCTACTGAAGTTAATAAATACTTTCCATATAGCTATATCACTTCACTTACAAGTCGTAATGTGATGAAATTCCATGATGGACGTTTTCAATTAGGTGATGACTACCGGATGGACCACTTGTAAAATTCATATCCGGTCGGTACCCCCTGTTAAATATATGAGCGTTAATACAAATTCAATACGCCAAAAATGTACATAATTAACACAAATGAAAATTGAAGTTAAATACCACTCGTCTTGTGAATTATGGAAAGTAAGATAGAAATTATTTTCTCGCTGCTCATTCGCCGGCGGTGATAAGTTTAAATCAAGGAAAACTCTTTCATCCGGAACCTGTCCAGCAAAAACTGCTCCAGAATAACCACCCGATGACTGGGGGTTATCCCTACTACGCGCAACCTCGTTTTTGGGAATGTCTTCGACCTTGACGTACATCTCCAACATTGTGATTACAAGAAATTCCCGGCATTCATTTGGAGTCCTCAGAAAATCACTCAAAGTTTCATCATCGTTGATGTTAAACTTCGAGTAAAAAGCAACCTTTTACGGAGTGACGGAATACGGATATCTTCCGGTTACTTTAAGAATCACTAAACGTTTTCTCACACTCATTTTTTTGCATAACAACGATATCAATTTATTATACTCCATTGTAAGTGGCAATTTAACATGACACTGTGCAGGTAAACTGTACCCCACAGAGTTATTCTCCATCACAACCTCACCCTCCAATATAATGAAACTCTTATTCTACGCTCTTCAGACATAATAAAAAAGTGCTGGAGAATTTAATAGCAAGAAACGTTTGAACGAGACTTAAAAATTTTTTTGAATGATTTTTCTTACAATCTTAACCTCTTTATATAGGAAATGGCTAGCCGGGATTTTTTTCTTTTTTATGTATAGCGCCCAAAAACTGAGCGTTATACGCATTTGAATTATTGTATCCAGCAAAAAAAAACGGAATTACTAAGAAATATATGTATAGCGTCCAATTTTTGGGCGCTATACTGACACAGTGAGCTTTTTGCAGTATAACGTCTAATTTATTAACGGCACAGTTACCGTTAATGTATAACGCCTAATTTTTGGGCGTTATACATAGTATAGTTGTCCTTTTTTTTCCATTTATTTTCGTTGTTTGTGTCAAAATATACATCATTTTAGTTCCGGACTTTGTACATGACCTCGGTTTTCACCCGCATACCATAAGTGTATGCAAGCTAGTCAAAATATCATCCAAAAATAATTTTTTTAAAATAATAGAATTTATGTTCCCTTAAATTGCATAAGTAGGAGGTTGACTGGAAGGTGAATCCTCCCCGCACCCCCGCACCCCCTCTCCCCTTTTTGCATGGCCATGGTAACCTTTTTTCCTTCCTCAAATAATTTGGTCCCTCCTTTTCTTTCAGCAGTGAATTTTATAGTAGTACTTATGACTTTTCCCAAAGAAACGAATGGAAAGAATCTTTTCGCCTTTTTGAAATAGTTAATTCTTCTGAAGCTCACTGAGGGTTTTATGAGTGGTAGAGGATTTTTTAATTCATTTTAATTCGAGAAGTGTCTCAAGGCAATTCTCCATCCAAAGAATTTGTTTAAAAGCTTTTTATGAAAAATGTAAACCAAAATTCAGAGCTTCTTTCAATCATCTCAAAAATTATCGCGTCCAAGCTCATTAGCTAACAGGGTATAGTGGATTAATAGAGTCATGGAAAGTAAAAAATAAAAAATAAAAAGGTAGCCGGTGCACAAAATATCTCACATTTACGTAGGTCGAGAAAAGGCTGCACCACAAAGAATATGACATTGGCAACTTGGTGACGTAGGTTGATTCCACCGCTTGAACCAATGATCTAAAGGTCACGTGGAGACAATTTTATTGTTGCTCCAAAGCTCCTCTCCCAGCAAAGTCATGGAGGAGTACCAAAGTGATTCATACCACACTCGAGTTTTTGGCTAGATTTCCATCACCTGTTTCCTTTGGAACCCACTACTGATTTTAGAGCAACAATAGAAAACTCTACTCTTTCCTCTTTATCTCAAGAAAGTTTAAGGTCCTTATAACTGATAGAGCAAAGATCCCCCGAACTTATAGTTGTTGCTTCATGCTAGAGAAATGTAATTAAAGCAGATAAAGCCCAAATATGCTTCAGATTCTCCGTGATTCACCAATCCCATTTCGAGGGGCTAGTCAGTTTTCGAATTGGTAATTAAAAAATAGTTTGTATTTGTAAAGTCACTAAAAATAGTTACTGTTTTGCTGAAACTAGGAAAATTCTAGTATAATATGCTGCATTATTGAGCTCCTGCATATTAACTTCTATCATGTTATGTTAGAATTCCAGCACACAGAAGTTCCAGCATAATATGCGGAATATAGAATTCCTGTGTATAAACTTCCAGTATTTTATGTTGGAGTTCCGCCACATTACGAAATTCTAGCACATTATGCTAGAATCTCATATGTAAAAAATTCGAACTTCAGCATATTATGTTAGAAATTTTTCCCGGGTTTCTAAAGGTGTTTTTGTTCAAATTTTATTTACATGAAAAAGTGACTGAATTTCAATTACTTATAAAATTGTGGCTATTTTTAGTTTTCAGTTGTAATCTGGCTATTTCTGATTTTCCCCCCCCCCCATTCCGCATCACCATCATCAGCCTTTTAAGTTTTAGTTTTGTAGAATTAACCCAAATAGCCTTTATCTAACTATTTAAACTAAAAATAGTCGGTGAAGGTATAATATATATAAAACTTATGTATTATATATTAATTATGTATAATTAATATATAATTGATGTATATAACTAAAAAAAATAATGAATATGACTGACTATTTGTGTAAAGATCCATGCCCAGGCCTTTTTGTTACATTGAACGGTTCAATCATGAAGCCCAATTTGTCCTACTACTTGTTTAATGAGTCCATTAGTTACGAAGAAGGGCGACCCAATTTTTGTAATAATAATAACAACAATAATTATTAGGGAAACTTACACAGATATCCCAAATAAATTTTAACTTACTAACATCTAGTCATTAATTATAGATTTATCAAAACTAGTCAAGTGCATATAAAAATCGAAAAACCAAATAAACAAGGTTCTTTCTCTCAAAGAATCACATACAAAAATCACCTTCCATATTTTTAAGCAGATTAGCAACATTAGATGCAAGACGGAAAGGAAATTTCATGGATAAGTTAGTAAATAAGCTGATGAAATACAAAAAAAAAATACATCCAAAAATCTAAGAAAAAAAAAGAACTTTTTCAATGGGTATAGTTAAAATTCATTGTAAACATATAGATAAGTCAATATACAAAATTTGAAGAAGATTGGAGGTGATTTGGACTGGTTTTGCATTAAAATTCGTAATTAAATCGAGTTCAAAAAATTCTTCTGCGACACATGTATCAAACATGTATCATGCATGTATCTCACATACATGTGTACTTGAATATACATGTGATATACAATTGATACAAATATTATACATATATGATACACAGTGTGATACACATATAATCTTTTTCATGTTCAGTTTTTTATTTTGAATTTTCAATTCAAACCACCTCAAAACTTTATCAAATCAAACCAAAACCGAGATTCAAGCTCCTTAAGATGTACCTAATCTATTCTAATAACACCCACTCAAAAAAAAAAAAGCAAAAAATTGATATTTTTTTACGACAAATAGCTAATTGGCGAATATTAATAATATTTAGCTAATATTAGTAATATTTTATAAATTGGCTTATTTTTGTAATGAGCTACTTATATTTGGACATAACTGATAATTTTCCTAATTATTATTGTAAGTTATATATGTTGATAGTAATATTTCTATATTACTTTCTCCGTCCCAATTCCCTTGATGCTTTTCGGACTTCGAGGACCAAATAAGCTTTTCTCGACTATGATTTTTTATATGTCTTTTAAATATTTTGAATTCTTAATAATTATGAGTATAGTACTTTTGATATATATTTCAAATATTTAAATTTTATTTCAAAAAATATTAAAAATTCTACGTCAAAAATTAATGATTAGAATTGAAAAGTTTGACTCTTGAATCCAAAATGCATCTAACAAATTGAGGCAGAAGACTTAATTAGTGAAGTGTAACCGTTTTTAGCAAGCCAATTCTCTTCTCCAGTATGTCTTGGGCGTCGATGATATATTTCAAGAAAATGTGACATGCTCTCATGAACAATGTCGGCCTCTAGCCGGTGAATGCTATCACAAGACCAGGCCTTGAGTCAGTTCAGTATTGTATATGATCACAACGGGTTTGCCTTTCTTGTGACTAATCGAGGTTAGATCGTGAAAGGTCACAGTTCGGCTTCATATTATATCGAGCCTCAATACGAAGTTAGGTTGCGAGTAAGAGGGTAGTCGGCGAAATTATATGAATTGAATGGGACTTCGGCCTCAGAGGAGAGGGGCTCCAAAAGTGGATGCGATCGGCCTCAGAGGAGAGGGGAGGCAACTTGGGATTCTAGGCAAAGTGCTTTTTTTGTATATAGGCCACTCTCTTACCCCCACTGACCAGCTAGTGTGTCCCTTTCCTTTCTCCATTCCGCCTCCTTCTTTCTTCGCTTTCCTTTTAGACTGAAAAGGAACCTTTAATTCGGGGACCAGTCAACGACGAAGATCGGCCAAGATCGAGACCGAGCGGAATGAAAATCGGGTAAGATCGAAGGGGGTTTACCTAGTCAAGTAACGGTAAAACCGAAACATCCGTGATCGGGCGAGGATCACGGCGGAAATCTCGGCACGTATCAAGACGAGGCCGGTTAATTAGCCAATCATGGGATTTCTTACTGTATTTGGAATTGTACCATAAGTAGAACTCATCTACTATTACAAAGAGAGGTCTAATCATTTGTAAAGAGATCATATTCACGCAATACAAAGAAATATACTACCTTTTTCTCTTAAACTTTCAATACTCTGTTGCTCTGTTCATATTTGCCCGTAGAATACTTGTTTAGTTCGAGGGCAACCTAGCTCGAGGGCCAAAGCTGCACATCTCATTTGGTTTGCTTTATTTTTCTTTATAGTCAATTTGTAATATCAATTTACACATTTTCTCAGCTTGTGCCAAGTGAAATCACGTATCCATAAAATCACATATAAATTCAATTGTTATCCAATTTTAGGGTAAACAGTTTGACGCCCAGCGTGGGGCTAAGAATAATAGTGATTGTCTGGTACTTACTTTCGTAACACAAATTATTTTATACTTGTTTTTATGAGTATCTTTGGTTCCAGGATCAGCATGTCGAATCTCAAGCAGTGCCCACACACATTGACAATAGCCTTGGTTTCCACAACGAGAACGACAACATAGCCGCCCCGGAAAACGAAGTACCTCTAGTTGACCTCGATGGAGTCCCGACCGTAGACCCAATCGACATCAGTTCCCATATTGCCATTAATGCAAATCTGGCCGTCGACCCCGAGAATAGCGTCCGCAGAGACGATCGATCAACCGGTCAGAATGCATAGGGCGGCGAGGAAGGCGAGATCAGCCTTCGAGTGATATTCGAAATGTTGCAAGCTCAACAAGCTGCAATAGCACAACTCCAAAATTTGAACCATGCACCGAGCAGGGTCGAGACCGAGCCATTACAAGAAGTTGTTCATAGGGCCGAATTGGTGCCGAGAAGATCAAACAGAAATGAATCAGGGATCGACCCTGCTATCATGAAGATGCTCGAGGAGCTGACAAAGTGAGTTGAATCGGGGGAGAAAAAGATTGAAGCAAATGACAAGAAGGTGGAAACCTATAACTCCAGGGTTGATCAAATACCGGGGGCACCACCGATTTTGAAGGGTTTGGATTCAAAGATGATCGTGCAAAATCCCTTCCTTCCGAGCGCGGATCCTAAACCAATTCCCAAGAAGTTCCTCATGCCAGAAATTCCCAAGTATAATGGAACAACCGACCCCAACGAGCATGGCACTTCTTACACATGTGCAATTAAGGGGAACGATCTGGAGGACGATGAGATCGAGTATTGTTGAAGAAATTCGGAGAGACTCTATTAAAGGTATCAGTAATATGGTACCATAATTTTCAACCCAACTCCATTAATTCTTTTGCCATGCTCGTATATTCCTTCATTAAAGCATACACCAGAGCCATAAAGGTCGAGACTAGGAAGCCGTACCTCTTCAAGGTAAATCAGAAAGATAACGAGATGCTCAGAGAGTTTGTGTCTAGGTTCCATATGGAACACATGGATCTACCTCTGCTTGCCGATTATTGGGTCGTTCAAGCCTTCACTCAAGGACTAAACGTACGAAGCTCGGTGGCCTCACAACAATTAAAGTAGAACTTGATCGAATACCCAGTTGTCACCTGGGCCAATGTGCATAATCAGTATTAGTTGAAGATTAGGGTTGAAGACGACAAGTTGGGAACTCCTTCCAGGACCGTTTATCCTCTCAAGCCCGTTGACAGAGTAAAAAGGGATATTGACCGGGAACCACGGTCAAACAGGGATCGTTACCAGCCATATAATGGAGATCGGAAAAAAAATGGGCCTGGACACCATCCTGTTCGAGGTGATAGGAAAAATGACCGAGGTCAGAGATCTCGAGGACTCATGAGTAAGAGTGGTTTCGACTGGAATATCGAGCACAAACAGGCACCACGACTGTCAGAATACAACTTTGACGTTGATGCATCAGCTATCGTATCAGCCATCGAGCGCATTAAAGACACTAGGTGGCCTCGACCTCTGCAGACCGATCTGGCCCAGAGAAATCCAAAAAAAATGTGAAAGTATCATGGCACCTATGGCCATAGAACAGAAGACTGCATACAACTAAGGGAGGAAGTAGCCTGATTGTTCAACGAGGGGAACCTTCAGGAATTATTATGTGATCGGGCTAAGAACCACTTCAGAAACACATATTCAAACAGACAGAACGAGCAAGAGGAGCCACAACACGTGATCCACATGATTGTTGGAGGGGTTGTTATTCCTCAAGGACCCGTATTTAAGTGCACCAAAGTGTCAATCACAAGGGAAAAGTGAACTCGAGATTATGTACCAGAAGGGACCTTGTCTTTCAATGACAAAGATGCAGAGGGGATCTTGCAACCCCATAACGACGCACTGGTAATATCTGTTCTTATGAATAAGACTCAAGTTAAACGTGTTTTGATTGATCCAGGTAGCTCGGCCAACATCATTCGATCGAGGGCCGTTGAACAGCTCGGTCTACAAGATCAATTGTGCCCGCGACCCGAGTACTTAATGGCTTCAACATGGCATGAGAAACCACCAAAGGAGAAATAACTTTGCTAGTGAACGTGGCCGGGATCATCCAAGAAAAGAAGTTCCATGTGATCGAGGGTGACATGAGGTATAACACCTTATTTAGAATTCCATGAATCCATAACATGAGGGCAGTACCCTCGACCCTTCACCAGGTTCTGAAGTTACCGACATCATAGGGAGTCAAAATGGTCTATGGGGAGCAACCCACCACCAAGGAAATGTTTTCAGTCGACGAAGTGATACCAATATCGGCACTCTCATCAACAAAAGGATCCGATTCAAAGGGAAACAGAAGGCCAAATAGCAACCATAGACACCGGCCTCGACCCAATCAAAGAAACAGGGGACTGAAGAGGATGATGACTATGGGGTCGCTCGATCTTTCATAGTCCCCGATGATTCTGACGCCGCCAAGTTGATGGTTGAAGATCTTGAACAAGTCACACTAACCGAACATCAGCCCGAACGAAAGGTATATCTGGGCACGGGGCTAACCTGCGAGCTAAGGGGAAAACTTATTCAATTCTTTAATGCTAGAATGAATTTCTTTTCTTGGTCCCATCTTGATATGATAGGGATCCCACCAGAAATCACCACTCACAAACTAAGCATGGATATGAAATTCCATCTGGTGAAGCAAAAAAGAAGACCCAGTCCGAAGTCAAGCATGCCTTCGTCAAGGACGAGGTAGCCAAACTTCTTAAAATATGATCCATTCGGGAAGTAAAGTATCCCGAATGGTTAGCGAACATAGTGGTAGTCCCTAAGAAGAGAAACAAACTTAGAATGTGTGTAGATTACAAAGACCTGAATAAAGCATGTCCCAAGGATTCTTTTCCTTTGCCTAATATCGATCGTATGATCGATGCCACGACTGGCCATGAGATTCTCAATTTTTTCGATGCCTATTATGGGTACAACCAAATCCAGATGACCCCGGAAGATCAGTAAAAGACCTTGTTTATCACTAAGTACGACACCTATTGTTATAATGTAATGCCATTCGAACTAAAAAATACTGGTGCAACTTATCAACGCCTAGTAAACCGGATGTACGAAGAAAAAATAGGAAAATCAATGGAGGTTTATATTGATGACATGTTAGTTAAGTCCCTGCGAACACAGGACCATTTAAAGCATTTGTAGGAAACTTTCGATATACTGAAAAGGTACAACATGAAGCTCAACCTATAAAATATTCATTGGGGGTCAGCTCAGGTAAGTTTCTCGGCTTCATGGTATCCAATCGAGGAATCGAGATCAACCTCGATAAAATCAAAGCTATTAAGGACATCACGGTAGTAGACAACATAAAGGCCGTGTAGAGGCTAACGACACGCATAGTCGCCCTAGGGCGATTCACATTGAGATCCTCAGATAAGAGTCACCGATTCTTCTCGTTACTGAAGAAGAAGAATAACTTCACGTGGACATCAGAACTCCAACAGGCCCCAGAAGGGCTAAAATGGTACTTATCGAGCCCGCCGTTGCTTCACACACCAAAAACAGACGAGCAACTTTACTTGTATTTAGCAGTATCGGAGATAGCTGTAAGTGGAGTCTTGGTCCGAGAAGAACGAGTTACGTAATTCCCTATCTATTCTGTTAGTCAGACCTTAGCTGAGGCCGAAACCAGGTATCCATGTCTAGAAAAATTGACGCTAGCTTTAATAAGCGCCTCTAGGAAACTAAAACCATACTTTCAATGCCATCACATATGTGTTGTAAAGACTTATCCACTTCGAAATATTTTGCACAAGCCCGATCTTTCGGGTCGGTTGGCCAAATGGGCCGTAGAAATCCGCGAGTACGATATTGAATATCGGCCCCGAACAACCATCAAGTCTCAAATCTTGGCAGACTTCGTGGCTGACTTCACGCCGCCCTCGTACCCGAGGTTGAAAGAGAACTGTTAGTAAAATTGGGTACATCCTCGGGAATCTGGACCCTCTTTACGGATGGTGCTTCGAATGTAAAAGTGTCCAGACTTGGCATTGTACTAAAACCACCCACAGGTAATGTAGTTAGACAATCTATCAAAACTACGAAATTGACCAATAATGAGGCCGAATATGAGGCCATGATTGCAAGTCTTGAACTAGCCAAAGGCTTGGGAGCGGAGGTGATCAAAGCCAAATGTGACTCTCTCCTCGTTGTGAACCAGGTTAACGAGAACTTTGAAGTCCAAGAAGACCGAATACAGAGATACTTGGACAAGATACATGTAACTCTATGGCGATTCAAGGAATGGACCTTGCAACATGTAACTCGAGATCAGAATAGTGAGGCCGATGCCCTTGCAAACCTAGGGTCATCGGTCGAAGACAACAAACTCAATTCAGGGACTGTTGTACAACTCATGAGATCGGTGGTCAAAGAAGGTCATGCCGAGATAAACTCCATGAGTTTGACCTGGTATTGGAGAAACAAATACGTAGAGTATTTAAAGAACGGTAAGCTCCCATTAGATACGAAAGAGTCAAGATCTCTACGCACAAAAGCAACACGATTCATCTTGTTCGAAGATGGAACGCTGTTCAGGTGAATGTTTAGTGATCCATTGGCGATATGTTAGGGATCGATGACGAATCATTGGTCCACAAAGTGATCAGAGCCGGATACTACTGGATTGTCATGGAAAAAGATGCCAAGGAATTTGTTCGAAAATGCGACGAGTGCAAAAGGCATGCACCAATGATTCATCAACCCTGGGAACTACTTCACTCAATCTTGTACCCATGGCCGTTCATGAAGTGGGAAATGGACATCATTGGCTCTCTTCCATCGTCCCCAGGTAAAGCTCAGTTTATTTTATTTATGATTGATTATTTCTCTAAGTGGATTGAAGCACGGGCTTTCGATAAAGGCAGGGAAAAGGAAGTCATAGACTTTATTTGGGACCACATCATATGTCGACTCGGGATGCCCTCCAAGATTATGTGCGATAATGGAAAGCAGTTCATCGACATCAAGGTGACTAAATTTATCGCGGATGACAAGATCAAAAGGATCCTATCAACATCTTATCATCCTAGATGGAACGGACAAGCCGAATCGACCAACAAAACCATCATCCAAAATCTTAAGAAGAGACTGATCAACGCCAAAGGGAAATGGAAGGAAATCCTACTCGAGGTTCTTTGGGCATACCGCACAACATCGAAGTCTAGTACCAGAGCTACCCCGTTCTTATTAATTTATGTCGCCGAGGCTCTAATACCGGTCGAGGTCGGAGAACCTAACATCAGATTCTGATATGCAACGGAAGAGTCAAATAACGAGGCCATGAATACGAGCCTAGAATTGTTGGATGAAAAATGTGAAACCGCCCTCGTCCGATTGGCTGCCCAAAAATAGCGGATCGAAAGATACTACAATCGAAGAGTCAATCTTCGACATTTTAACGTCGGGGACTTGGTTCTAAGGAAATTCATCCTCAACACACGAAATCCGAACGAAGGAAAATTGTGTCCAAACTGGGAAGGACCATGCCAGATTCTCGAAGTCACCGGAAAAGGGTCCTACAAGCTAAGAACGATAAATAGAGAGCGACTACCGAGCAATTGGAACATATCACACCTAAAATGATACTATTGCTAAGGTACAACCCTTTTCCATTTTCATTTTTGTTTTAGACTAGCATTTGCAGGTGATCAACAAGAATCGACAGTAAATTTTTTGGCAGATGAAACAAAGTCTTTAGGTTTGAAAGCACGTGTTGAACTCTTTTTCCCTTAGACCAACTTTGTCCCAAATGGGTTTTTTGGTGAGGTTTTAACGAGTAAACAAAGAATCGTGCTAACATAGAATCAATCCCGATTACGAATCGGCATCGACGATCAATTCAACATTATCTGAGACTCCTTTGCTATCAACCTCGAATACTGGGTGGGCTACCCTCGGATATACATTATCTTCAAATATCAAGGAAGCTACTTCATAAAAGGAGGGTCTCGATAGATAGGATTTATTATAGGGGCCAAAGGCTTGGAACGAACCGTGCCCACATAAACTAATCGAGCCCTGACTTAAACTTGTGCGCATGTATGACTATTTTGATCAAGAATAAAGGAATTACTTTCCTTGAAAATATCAAATGTTTAATTTTTTTCCTCTTTACATCTTTCAAAGAGCTTCGTATTATAACGGGCCTAAGAGAAATAGTTTACCAAAACGCGTGCGATTGCTCCCTCACTCGGGGACTACCGTTCAGCTCAAACAACCCGAGTTATCGGGCCTCAGGGACAAAAGACCTAATAGGCAGCTCCCCAATTTCTAAAGGCCATGGCCACCCCACTCGGGGGCTATTATCTCGAAAAGCCTGAACAAAATGGGAAAACAAGCCCAATGGGAATATCCCGTACTAAAAGGCTACGACTGATTTAACACGACTTAGAAACGTCCGAATTCCATAATGAAATACTCCTTCGAATTCTTTCGTAACCAATTTAAAAAAGTCTACCCCCGACAAAGTCACAAAAAGCTTCGATAATATCGAGCCCCAAAAACTCTAACAAATGAAAAGGTTGTTCGGACCCTCGAACATTACCTTAATATCTCATGCTAAGGCATTTTTGATTACTAATTGCAAAAAAAAAAGTAAAGATTGAAGAGCTGAAAGGGAAAAGAAAAGCCTTATATTCATATACAAAATATTCTTCTTTGCAAGGGCCAAATTAGCCAAGTACAAATTTTTTTACAGCGGCCCAAAGCGGCCTCATAAGAAAGTATAAAGGGAAAAGAACAAAAAATATACTAAGTCCTAAGAGGCTTGGTCCCCATCGGAAGCAACATCTCCTTCCTCAGGACCTTCTCCATCTTCAAACTCATTGAGGCAATCGGAGTCATCCTCAGGGAAGGCCAGTTTTCGAGCCTGATTTTCTTCTGCTCAAGCATTATCGATCTTAACCGCAATGTTGAAATCTCGGGCTTGAGCATCCTCAAGGGATTCCCTCCGAGTTTGTCACTTTTCATGGTCTATCATGCTCCTAGCTTTAGTCTGGATGGCCTCGACGTCTATTTTGAACCGGTCCAACTTTTCATCTGCCTTAATGCCGGTCGCGGCTACCTCAGACTTAGCATCCTCGAGCTTGTTGGTGGCTAAATCCAGTTGGGACTGAAGATCTTTGATCTTCTCGGTCTACACTAAGTTTTTCTCTTTCGCAACTCGAAGCTGAGTCTAGGTTGAATCCAACTGCGCTTGGACGGTCTCTTTCATCACGTCCAGGATATCTATATTTCCTTTAAGTGGCTCAGCCTCGGCCCGTACATCATCCACCTGCTTGCTGAGTCGATCGATCTGCTCAAGCCTCTAGTGGATTTTCCGAATTGGGTCATTATTTGTTATCTATAACTCGTCTTCACTATCATGAAGCATTCTGAATGCCTGTTTGTCCATGTCAGTGTGCTCATCCCAAGCTGTAACCAGATCGGTCTAGAGTCTTTCACTAAGGAACCTATAAGTGTCACTTTTCTCAGTAAGGCCCCGAACCTCGGCTTGTGCTCCTCTCGAACTCTGACGAAAGCTTCGTGGTGAAACACCAAAGCTTGCAAGTAAGGAAAAAGATGTTAAGAGTAATTTACAATTCTAAGTATAAAAGAAAGAAAGAGATTCTCAGGGATTACCCGATTTAGAGCGTGTTGGGCCTCGTTGAACAAGCAGTCGACCCCCATAACGTTCATCACGACTTGGTCCTCTTCGGTCGTCAAGCCTCTTAGCTAGTTGGAAATCTCAACCGAGGGGAGAAGACTCAAGAATCTTCTAGGACGGACAATACTAGATGCCATTTGCATCTTGAGTCAGCGCTCGGACTCGGGAATTGGTCTGCCAGCCTCGAGCTCGATGAAGATCCAGTGGCCCTCGGTGACGGTATTTTCTTCCGGATCGATAAGTCACCAAATCGGGGGATATCCTCTGAAGTAGCAACTTTGATCCCATCGGAGAAACCATGGAGATCAATCCGCTGACTATCCAACATGTTGGCCTCTCGAATCATGGTTTCTCAAATCCGGGGGAGTCCGAAATGTCGACCACCCCGAACTCGACCCTAGGGACCTCTTCTGTTGCTTGGGGAGCCTTTCTCCAGATTCTCTCTCACCATCTTAGCTAGGACGGGGTGACCTCTATTCTTCCCGACTCAGGGACCTCGACCGAAGCTCCTTTATCGATTGCCTCCGGTTCAGAGGACTTTTGTACCGAAGCCGTAGCTTGCGTACGAGCCACCAGCTCGGTCTCTTCTTCTTCTTCGGACTCATCTCTTAGCCCACGTACTGAGTCCAAAGATAGGGGGATGGTGTTTCCCTTGGGCTTACAAGGCTTCCTCGCGGTCTTTTCTTTTCCAAGCCCAGGGGACTCGGGGCTCTTTTTCTCTTTCTCTTCTTGGATGGATTTGGAGATGATGGTTGGGGAAGGATTTCTTCATCACAGGAAGGAGGTCTCATCGCAACATCCTTCCGGAGACTTGCAAAATAAAGGGAGACCGGTTAGTTACGAAAAGACTGAAACAACAAACAGTTAGAAAACAAAAATCTACCATGGTTGCAAGCCTTCCATCGACCCTTTGATAGCTCCGTCCAAGCACATTCGGAGTAGGACCTCTGAGACACCAAGCCTTCGACCCATCGCTTCAATTCCAGAATCGGGTCTGGCATCTGAGCCACAACTGGAACACCAAATAGAAATGAGGAAAGGTAGAAGGAAGTGAAAACGGCAAAGCAAGCATTTAAGGTAGATGCACTTACGATTCATGTTCCACCGCTATGGGAACAAAATGTATTCCGCAGGGATCAGGTCCGATGTCCTTATTCGGACAAATCTGTCCATCTAACCTCAATCACGGGTCTCGTCGATACTGGAGAACAGGGCTCTGTTGGCCCGGCGGGCGAGCTTAATCAGTCTCTCTCGGTAGAGCCAGAAACTGTAGAGGCGCATGAGATAATCGAGAGTGAAGGAGCATCCCTCGATCTTGCTTTTGAAGAAACGGAGAAGGACGACGAATCTCCAGAATGACGGATGGATCTGACCTAGGGTGACGTCGTATCTTTTGCATAAGGCTACTATTATGGGATCCAAAGGGCTAGATGTAAATGGGTAAGTGTAAACACTTAAATACCCATCTACGTAGGTGGTGATCGATTCTTCTGGAAAGGGAACGACCACATCTTTATTCTCTCAGTTGCATTCCTCTTTGACCTTATCGAGGATGCCCTCAATGATGGTGCACATATATCTCAACATCGGATCACACCGATCCGGCAACGAGGGGGTCTTCCCTATCTTAAATTGGCGACAATCGGGCACCCCGCCGGAACGAATTCCTCAGGGTGGGGTTTCGCCGCAGCCGCATCACCGACATGATGCGATGAAGAAGAAACCTCTTTTTGCGGCACAGTTTTAGAAGTTTTGGCCATTTGTAAAAGAAAATAAGAAAGTAAGGGAATTGATTAGGGTTCAAGGAATTTGGATATGGAGATTGTAAAAGTAAGGATTCTTTGAAAGTAAGGGCAGGGAAGACGTTGATTGTAAAAGTTTGAATGAGAGAATGTTGAGGTTTTTATAGGTTCAAGGTGACGGTTCAGAGCCGGTAGTGGCCGACCAGCGCCTGAGAGACATTTAATGCCTTGGTAACTGGACTGACGGGACGTTTCGTCGCTTGCGTCACGGTCGAGCTCGTCACTGACATCATCACTCAAAAAGATGGAGCTCGGGAATTCATGTCGTTTCTCATCATCTTACTTCTGAGAAACGAGGGACTATCTGTATACGGTCAGAATGGGCCTGCCCTTCTTGTGACTAATCGAGGTTGGATCATGATAGGCCACGGTTCGACCTCGTATTATATCGAGCCTCAATACAAAGTTAGGTTGCCGAACCCTTAATTCGGGGACCGATCAAGGACGAAGATCAGTCAAGATCGAGACCGAGCGGAACGAAGGTCCGGTAGGATCGAAGGGGGTTTACCTAGTCAAGTAAAGGTAAAATTGTATTTACCACTATTAATAATGAAAATTACAGATATCTAATAAGATGATTCGTTGTCCCGTAAACACGCAATAGGATGTGGGATAGCTGTGAAAGAGCAAATGGACCTTAATGCTTCTTTAAACAAAGAGACAAAGCAAACTACAAAACTCAATACTGGATTCTATAAAGTGGGGTGCCCATATATTTCAAAATGCCAGTACAGTAGGCATAGAGGCCAACTCAGCCTAAGAGTTGAATCCTATGTAATTTTTAAACTTTACGAGATCCAATTAAGGGTTGTACATTGTCCGATTCATATTGATGTGTTTGTCCCAAGGTACACTAGTTTACAAGCTGTGATTTGAACTGCTCACTGACTCTTTGTACAGCATGTATGAAAGACACTTTTTTCACTGTCAAATCATTTAATAGATAATCACAGTTATTCTTTTATAGTAGGGATTAACTTAAATAATAGACAGCTTACTATATCATGTTAAAATATACTCATAGTGTAAATATTTTTTATATTGTTAGTTCAAAAAATTGATGTTGTCTAGATTATTGCATGGTCACTCATTCAAAGCCATTTTACTCGAAATATGTGAAGGCTTTGGATTCTCGATCCAAGCTGGCTTACCCTTTCTATCATGATTTAGGGTGATGTGATCGATCATAAGAGAATTGAGGAAAATAAAAAGAATGGGTAAAGGCCCCCACCATTGCTAAATACGTAACTATACTAATGAGTTTCCCTACCAATTTACAGCTTGCTTTACTAATTACGGGAAAAGATCTCGATTTAGTTCTTTTCTTTCAGTTCTTGCATAATTTCCTTCATCGATCATCACTTATAGTCATTGCACTTAGGTTCAATCAATTAAAAAGAACCAATAAATTTTCTTCTTCCAGAAGTGATTATTCATTATCAACATAACATATAACTTTTCATACGTTGTAGGTGTGCTTGTTCAGTTTTCTTTTTTATTTTGAAAAGCTTTTATGAAATAACTCCGATGATATAGTGGTGAATGAGCGTTGGTAGTAAGATTTTATAATGACCTGACGGTCGTTTAAAGTATTTGCACTTCGCTCGGTAGTTTATGGATATGAGTAACTCCGTATGATGTATTATCACTTATGGGATCGTCGGTTCTTGTTTTCAGGTTATTCGTAATCGATTTGGAAGAATGAATTTCATTGTTGAAGCTTTAAGTTGAAAGAGTTGACCAAGTTTTACTTTTTGTGAATTTGACCCCGGAACGGAGTTTTGATGGTTTAAGGTCCGGATGGTGATTTTGGATTAAGACGTATGCCCAGATTTGCATTTGAATGTTTCTAAAAGGTTTCTGCGCAAATTGGCGAAAGTTGAAAATTTAAAGGTTTGAAAAGTTCATAAGTTTGACCGGAAGTTGACATTGATGATATTGGATTCGGATTGTGGTTTTTTGAATTGGAATAGCTTCTTTATGTCATTTGGGACTTGCGTGCAAAATTTGGGTCCATTTCGGGTTAATTTGCTATGTTTCGGCACGAGTTATGGAAGTTGAAGAGTTCATTAAGTTCAATTTGAGGTGTGATTCGTCGTTTCGATTTTGTTATGCGTGACTTGAGGCCTCGAGTATGTCCGTATTATGTTATGGGACTTGTTGGTATATTTGGACAGGGTCCCGAGTGGCCCAGGTGAGTTTCGGACGTGGTTCATATCATTTTTATCTCTTGTTGCATTGCTGAAGATTTCTGGTGCTGGTGTAGTGGCATCTGTGTAGTCTTCATCACAGAAGCGACTTCGTAGATGTGGGTTGTTCATCCAGAAGCGGGAGAGGATTAGGTGCGGAGTCTTCGCAGATGCAAAAGATTTGGGCGCCTCTGCGGCTTCGCAGAAGCGATGGACTTGGACGCAGAAGCGAAATGGAGCACATAAGTACGTTTGGCTTCGCACCTGCGATTTGCGCAGAAGCGGAACAGTGTCCGCAGGTGTGAGTGGTCGACTGATTAGTGGATTCTGCAGAAGCGAGGCTTTGAGTCGCAAAAGCAACGCTGCAGAAGCGACTATTGTTTCGCAAATGTGAAAATGCTTGGGCAGACTCTATTTAATTCGAGGTTTTGGTTCTTTTATCATATTTTGATATGTGGAACTCAGATTGAGGCGACTTTTGAAGCGTTATTCATCAGAAGGATTGGGGTAAGTGTTCTACACTTGTTTTTGATTTTATTTAATGAATCTATCTTCATTTTTGGCAATTGGTTGATGAATTTTAAAGAGAAAATGGGGGGTTTTAGCCTAAAGTTTCATAGAATGAGTTTTTGAGTTTTGAACATCGATTCAGAGTCGTATTTGAGTGAAACTAGCATGGTTGGGCTCCTAATTGAATAGGTTGTCGGATTTTATAAGTTTCCTTGGGTTTCGAGGCGCGGGCCTGGGTTTTGACTTTTTAATTAATTTTGGGCTTCTGATTAAGGATTTGACCTTTATCATTTAAAATTGTTCATTGGGCTTTATTTGATGTATTTAGGTTGCTTTTGGCTAGTTTTGAGTCGTTCGGAGGTCAGTTAATGCGGGATGTCATTTTGGAGCATCGTTTGGCTTGATCGGTATTGAATTTGGCTTGTTCAAGGCATGTAGCACTTCTAAACTTGGTGCTGAGGGTATGAAAACCCGAATTACGTGTTATGTGTTTGGTGAGGAGGTGATGCCCATGCTAGGTGACGGGCATGTGGGTGTGCATCGTTTGAATTATTACTTTAATATTCCTATGGTACTGTGTAATTACCTGATCTTATCTGTAAATATGAAATCTCTACGTACTAGAGATATTGAGCTATGATCCATTGTTAGAAACCATGTCTGGGCTACATGTTTATTTTGTTGGGACCCACTGAGGTCATATTGCTGTGGAATTATTTGTTTAAATTGTAATTTCATACTCAATCATGTTCATTCATTCCGTATCATATCTCAGTACCTGTTATTGTTTATTGTCACATCTCATATCATTGGTTTGGCTTGCTTAGTATGAGCGTTGTGAGCCCGTAAGGCTTGAGAGATTGGTGACTAAGTTGGGGCCTGAGTTCCGAGCTGTGAGATATATGTAAATATGTGGATTGGGTTGCACGCCGCAATGAGCCTTATGTGTGTGTGTGTGTGTGTGTGTGTGTATATATATATATATATATGGGATTGGGCTGCATGCCGCAGTGTGTTTCATTGATTTATGCCATGATTGGCTTGATATAGCACTTGGGCTGAAGGAGCCCTTCCGGAGTCTGTACACACCCTTAGTGAGCGCAGTTGATTTATATTGAGGGATGGATCTTCCCTGGGATGGATTGGCCATATACAGTACTGAGTGACTGAGCGTGCCGAGTGATTGAGCATGGTGAGGGGAAAGTTTGAGGCAGTGAGATTTGAGTACTCTGAGAGTGTGAGTACATGAGTTCACCACTGAGATGTATTGCATTTCACATGCGTACTTGATATACATGCACAAAGATGCATTTCTTTTCTATTACCCGATTTAGGTGACATTCATGATTTCACCTGTATATTGACATGTAGTCATAGAGATGTATTTTTTCTCATGCTATCTAAAAATTAAAACATCTTATTTATTGTTGAAAGGTTTTTGGGTAAAATCACGGCTTTCAAACTTACTCATATGATTTTGGTGTTTTCGATGAAAGATTTAGGGATTTACTGATTTTTCCGTACTTTGAACGAGTTGAGCATCTTACCTCTGAGTTATTTTCATGTACCCTTTTATTATATTGTTATGAATTCTTACTGGTTATTGGAGTTGGACTCTGACCCTTGTCCCAGCTCGTCACTTCTTTCAACCTAAGGTTAGGTTTGTTACTTCTTGAGTACATGGGATCGGTTGTACTCATACTACGCTTCTACACCCAGCGTGCAGATGTTGGATGTTGATGTTGTTGTATTCGGCGGGCGCTGGATTTGAAGATGTACTTGCTTTCCAGTTGTAGCTGCCTCATGTTCATGGTAGCCTTAGAATTATAGAAATCTGTTAATGTATATTTCAAACAGATGATGTATTCATACTAGCCATGTAAATTCTAAATCTTAGACGCTCATGATTTGTTCTACCAGTCATTGAGGGATGTATAAGATTCAAATATTTCTTTTATTTATTTGTCTCAATAAATTTCATTAAATTGGTTAGTGGTTAATTGGATTACCTAGCAGGTTGGGTTAAGTGCCATCACGACTAGTTGGATTTTGGGTCGTGACAAGGTGGTATCGGAGCTCTAGGTTCATAGGTTCTACAAGTCACGAGCAAGTGTCTAGTTGAGTCTTGCAGATCGGTATGATGACATCCATACCTATCTTCGAGAGGCTACAGGGCATTTAGGACAAATTTCCTATATTTCTTTCTTTATCGTGTGGCATTGATTCAGCTTGAATAACAACACGCATTCGTATGCACATATGAGTGCTTGATATCGGCTGTACATCGACGACTAGTGATTCCATGGATGAGGTGCGAGATGAGATTTCTGTGTGCCAATGATGGGCCAGTCTGGAGGACTTGAGGCTGGGTTTTGTCTGTAGCTTGAGCACGGGGATTTCGGTTGTGTGAGAATGTACTTTGGACTTATAAGTCCGGTAGTGTTCCTATTAGTGGAATTTATGGCTCGATGAGTGGTTGGATGGATATATGCTGAGTATGATGTGACTGCGGGATGCGTTCAGGTGGATTGAATGTGGAGAGAAGAGTTTGCTTGAGATGTAAAAAAAATGACTATTGGGTGCTCGATTTCTGTCTTGATGTGACGTATAGTCCCGAGTTATGAGTGTATTGGAGGATCTTGCATGTTGTAACTATGGAATGAACTAGGTTCTCATGCCTTGTTGGCGAGTTCAGACTCATGAAGATTAAGTGATGGCGTAGTAGTTGTGGCTGGGAGAGGGTATAAAGAGATATCAGTCTGAGGCTAAGCAGGTGGGTTATTACCTGTGAGGTAATTTACAGATGTGTGATCCTTATAATGTTGTGTGGAGGCTTCATTTTCTACCAATGGGTTATATATGTGTGATCTGTGTATGGATCGGTGGTGATAGTTTCCTTGACCGTCACGAGGATGAATGCGAGATTTGCAGATGATTTTAGGTATTAGATGGTTTGAGTTACATGAGCTTATGAAGTATTGAGTTGAACTTCGGTGCGGGATTATGGCCGTAATAGAGTATGTGTATTATGAGTTATCGAGTGTTTTGTTCTATGGCTTTGATCCAAGTAGGGGAGTCTACTATCGATGATTTGATGCATGGTTATGTGTTGTACTGGTTTTGATTGGGGGCATATTTGTGAATCGGATACGACTTGTAGAGATTATGATTGAGAATTACTCGAGTAAAGGAATTTATAGATACGGGTTATGTTACACTTTATCAGTATATGGAAATTACGTGATGATTTGTGTTTGTTATTTGTGATGGATGTAGTGTGCATGGAGTAAGGATTCACTCAGTTTCTTAGAGGCGTGGGTTACTTCTTTTGGTGTTATTTTTCTAATGGGGGCACAGGTCGTTCCATCATTTGGGCAGTGCAATTGAGATTTAAGCAGAGTGGATGACTCTCGGAAAGGTTTTACTAGATTCAAGATTTATATGTAGCAATTGAGAATTCTTCGAATTCGTATATGGATAGAATTTGAGATTTAAGTTGGATGGTGTCGACACTTGTGGCGTTCCTATATCATTGTGGATTATGCAATTCAGTATCAAGGAGGTGAAGGAAACATTTTTAGGTTCACGTAAGGTCTCTTCAGAGTGGATGTATCGGTTGTAGTGCTTTGGGGGTACTTTAGAGGGAATTTAACAGCTTATGGGCCTTAGGGCGATGTGATTATCTGTCAGGATCTCGTGGGGTGAGTTTTTGTTAAGGATCGTGGTGTTCTGACAAGAGAAGTGTCAAACTTGATGGTAATTCGGAAGGAACTCAGAGAAATAGGACAACTTGATAGTAGGTTGGATCAACACAGTAATGGATATGGTCGGTTCGTTGGGTGCTTATGATGCGATGCGTTTCTACGAGTGTTTTATGGCAACACTCTTGGGTTTGGTGACATGTGTGGCTTGGTTGAGCTAGAGAGATTCAGTTCTGATGACTTGGTTATGTGAAAAATAGTTTCAAAGTATTCTCAATGGTTTCTACCATGGTTCGAGGTGTATATTTCCTACTGGTGTGTGGAACATGTTGCGTATTATGATTTTCTCCTAGATGAGATCAAAATGAAGGTTCCTGGCTAATTGGGTATGTAGTTTGCTTGTGGCTCAGAGTTGATTATGAGATTCTCATACTTTTTCATATGATGGCATGATTGATGCGCTGTATTATGTGGGATTAGGATCTGTGTGTGCCAGATCACGATTTGGTTTTGAAAGAAAGGCCATGAATTCTTAGGGCATGGATGGTTTCAAATGACTAGGTGAATGATATTACTATTTGGTATTGCTTGAGGAGAGTGTACATTTCAGAAGCCGCACTGTGTTTTGATTTATGGATATTTCATTGGTATTGCGGCACTCTCCTGGTTGATCAATAGCTGATATCCAAATTTTTCTATGTGGAACGAAAAAATTATAGAAGTATTCCTCGTGGGATGATCGTGTATGAGAGATGTGGTAGACATTAAGGCGCTGGAGATGGGATCAAATATGGTGATTCGTGTGTTTTATGGATTTAAAGACTGGGAATTTTCAGAAGCAGGTTGTTTCGTGGTTGCAGATTGTGAAGATGTAGCCAAAGCTAGCCAGATGATAGTATATGTTTTGGTTAGGTCATTGTGGACCTTCGGAGGGTAAATTATCTATTTGTGGATGACCAAAGTTGATTTGGGGCCCATTGGTAGGCCCAACGAGGATGTGTATTCTGCACCGGGTCGGATTGCTGGCTCTGTACTGCTAGTGTTGAGGGATGTGTCATTCAGTTAGAGTTGAGCTTATTACTGTTATAATATGTTCTATGTATTACTTTTCCATTCTACGAAGGGTTGTGATTCCTTGGTTATATGCACACATGGTGCGGTTCTATTAAGGGTCTTATAGAGGAATTGGAGCGAGATGGTATTAGGGTGTTGAATGATTGATTGTGCGTTTGGTTATGTTCATTCCGGATTGTGGTATTGTGTTATTTGTTTCTCCGTGGTTATGGCCATGCACCTTGGGTACTTGATGTCGAATTACGCATGGTTTTTGACTTTGAGCATGGTGGCTTGAGGCATATCATATGGGCCAGTGATTGGATGGGGCCATGTATTACAAAAGAGTCATGTTGGGATATGATCCCTTGTGTCAGATTCGTGTGTTTTGGTTCTACTATGTGTGATGGTTTCTTAGCATTGCGTTGTGGTGGTACTTGTTGAGCTTGCAGGACAGTTCTCTCGTTTGAGTCATTTTCCATGTTTGAGTACATTTGAATTGTTGCCTATTGGTGAACGGATTGCACGGTTTGTGATTTAAGGTTGTATTGGCGTGGCATGTCAACAGAGTAGCTGGTACCTGATAAGATGAGGTCATCGGATCTAGAATGGGTGCTATCAGATCTGATTGCAGTATATTTGAAAGCATAATATCGGAAGTCGGCTTAGAAATTGACTTTAGTTTTTGTCGAAGAAGAAGCTCCATGGCTTGTTGATCTGATAAGTGGTCTTGAGTTTCTGCGTGTTTCTTTCATCACGGTGCACAAAGGTTTTAGAACGAGGTTTTGTTTGATATGAGGTATTATAACCCGATTTATTTTTAAATAGCTACGGTGATTAGAAATTATTGCTATGAGTATTTGAGTTATGTGGTATATCATGTGATATATCTTGGGTTGATGCAGCTTGTTCAGACTTATACAACGTGTATATGAGAGATTCGGGTCTTATAGGAAATTTTGGATGTTGGAAATTAGGTTCTAAGGTTTATGAGCTAAGGTTGAATTAAGGATCTTCAGTTAGGTTATGTCGTCGGGTTTATATGGATTAGGGTGACGTGGTATCACCCCCGAGTATGTGCATAGTAAGGTTACACAGTGATCAGATGGCTTAAGAACAACTCTTAGCACGTTCGAGGACGAACGTATGTTTAAGTGGGGGAGGATGTAACAACCCGACTGTCGTTTAGAGAATTTGCACTTCTTTCGGTAGTTTACGGGCATGAGTAGCTCCGTATGATGTATTATGACTTATGGAATCGTCGGTTTTGGTTTTCAGGTTATTCGGAATTTAAGACCCGAGTTTGAATTGAATTTATGTTTTTCTATCTTTTAATTATATTTGTGATGAATTACTCCATGTCTATGGAGTAGTTCCCTTTAGGTTTTGATGGATTTGGTGTATTGATATTTCTTTGTGGATTATAACTCTAGTTTTATGTATTGAAGCATTTTTGGATGATTTAATTGTTGCATCTATATTCACTTGTTCATGTAATCGAGAGAGGCATAACTTGTGATATCTTTGCATTATATTGTTGGTTTAGTTCATTAATTCTTCTTAGTAATCGAAAGAGGCTAGTTGAATCATTCATTAAATCTAATCAGGAGGATAATCAAGAGAGGTTCTCCTAATGACCAATCCACTATGCTTTCTTGCATATTTTCATAGAGCTTAAATTGGTTCATCTCATGAGGTTAAGACTTAATCGAATGAAGAATTTCTACTAAACAATTGAATTAATAATCAAGTGAATTTGAGAGACTCACTTGAACATTATAAGTGAATTAACTAGAGTTAAATCCTAGACAATTATCTTGCACATATCCTATCAAACCTTATCTTCACCAATTGATATCTATCTTTGCCTATTCCTTGCTTCGATTGTCATTAGTAAATAACCTTAGATTCTTAGTTAATTTTAGTATTAATAACATAAATATCAACCGTTGTTCATCTTGCATAGCAATCAAGCTAGAAACTACGATAATACTGTTTAACTCCAATCCTTGTGTATACGATATTATACTATACTATATAATTAGAGAGCATAATTTAAGTGGTGTTTTTTTATCGTCAGTTATCCTTCTGTTAGAGTGCGGTGGAGAGGTCATCCGATCGAGGCAACTACGTGAGAGTCCTAGTCTAGTATTCGGAGTAGATACCCACCTCTTTTCACAAGTCCAGGTACCTTTCTATGTCCATTTGAGGATGAACTTTTATTTTATAGGTGGAGAATGTGATGACTCTATAGGTTATTTTGAGTTTTAGCATTTATCTTCGTGTTCGGAGACCTCGATTAGCTCTATTTAGTGATTCTTTGTAACGACCCGGTCGGTCGTTTTGAGAGTTAGCGCCCCGATTCCCTAATAATCGTTTCTCCCATGTCTATTTATGTTATTGGAACTTGTCGGAGCATTGAGTGATGAAATCCGGAGTGATTTTGGACACATAGTCCATAAATGTGGATTTTAGCCTTTGAAATCAGGCTGTATCTAGAGCTGTGTGAAGACGGATCCGGAATGGAATTCCGCCGACTCCGTTAGCTCCTTTGGGTGATTTCGGGGTAGGAGTGTGTTCAGAATGTGTTTTCGAGGTCGGTTGCAGATTTAGGCTTGAATTGGCGAAAGTTGGAATTCTGGCGATTTCGACCGATAGGTGAAATTTTGATATCGGACTCAGAATGGAATTCTGAAAGCGATAGCAGGTCCGTAATGCAATTTGTGACATGTGTGCAAAATTTGAGGTCATTCGGATGAGTTTTGACGTGTTTCGGCATCGGATGTGAATTCTAGAAATGTCATAAGTTCTTAAGCTTGAATCTATGCATAATTGATGATTTTGATGTTATGAGATGTGTTTTTAAGGCTCGAACAAGTTTTAACAAGGTATTAGGGTTAGTTGGTAGGTTTGGTTGAGGTCCTGGGGGCCTCGGGGTTGTTTCAGATGTCCAACGGGTGAATTTGAAACTTTAAGAGCAGCTGAACCATTTCTGGTTCTGGTGTCTCGCACCTGCGATGGTTTTTCCGCAGGTGCGGACACGCACGTGCGAAGGGGGTGCACGTAGGTGAGGGGGTAGTTCAGGCTGGCCAGACTCGCAGGCGCAAAAGAATTTCCGCAGGTGCAGAGCCGCATCCGTGACCCAGCCACCGCAGGTGCGACCCCAGGCCTTTTAATGAGTTTCCGCACCCGCGATTATGTTTCCGCAGGTGCGGCTCTGCAGGCGCGATCCCTAGGTCGCAGGTGCGGAATCCCTGGGCTGGTTATACCAAAATCCGAGGGTTTGAAATTCATAACTCCAAAATCGATTGAGAGCTCGGGAATTGGCAATTTTCAGTGGAATTTGAAGGGGAGAATCATAGGTAATGTTTTCTAACCTTAATCCATTTGTATATCAATAATCTCTATCAATTTCCTCAATTTAATCAATGAAATTGGATGAAAAACCATGAAATTGGGATGAAACTTCCCCAAGTAGAAATCTGAGGATTTAGGGAGATTCAGACGTTGGATTTTTTTTATTCTTGTTCGAGTGAGTTCATGAGCGAATGGGTGTTCGGGAAATATAATTTTTACCCAATTTCGAGACGTGGGCCCGTGGGACTTTTTGGGCGAATTTCCTAATTTCGCGTATTAGCTTCGAACTTATTAGTTATTTTGTTTCCTTGAAATGATATGTACACTATGCAATCAAATTGACTAGATTTGGGCCACCCGGAGTTGGATACTCGTGGGAAGAGCGTGGTATTGAGTTGATTACCGCAGTCAAGGTAAGTGGCTTGCCCAGCTCTGTGTTGGGGACTTCCCCATAGGCATTTACGTGGACACCGTGTACGTGAGGTGACGAGTGCATACACGGGTCATTGTTGCTAGAATTTCACTTTTCCTTCCATGGCATCACTCGTTTTCATTCCTATATTACTGTTTCCTGTCTTAACTGAGTAGTTAGCTTAAGAATAAGCATGCTTACCTGTCCTTACTTGAGTTCCCCTTATTTGCTACTAGGTTCACCATGCTTAGGTAGTTTTACTTTATTCTTGCCTGTTGTTTTCTTCTGAATTGTTTAATTAAGCCGTATCCGACGTACTTCTACATTGCATATTTATATTGGGACTACGGATCGAGATCCGAGAGCTTTCACCCTGTACTGCATTGCATATTTAAATTGGGACTACGGACCGAGATCCGGGAGCTTTCCCCCTGTACTGCATTGCATATTTAAATTGGGACTACGAACCAAGATCCGAGATCTTTCCCCCTGTACTGCATAGCATATTTAAATCGGGACTACGGACTGAGATCCGACAGTTTCCCCCTTGTACTACATTGAATATATACTGTTGAGATATATGTTGTGCTGAGTCGAGGGCTCTCTTTCTATTATTAATTCTTCCAGTTTCTATTAATCCTGTTTATCATTTCTTATCTATATTTCACTGTTTAAATTTATAACTGACTTGTTTTAAAACTCAATAGAGCCTCAACCTGACCTCGTCACTACTTGAATGGGGTTAGGCTTGGCACTTACTGAGTACCGAATGTGGAGTACTCACGCCCTTTCCTGCACATGTTTTCCCCATGTGCAGATCCAGGTACCAATGCACGGTACAGTGGCTAGGCGTATCTTAGCAGCTGCTTAGGAGACCGCGAGGTAATTCTGCTGCGTCCACAGGATCTCACGAATACCCTTCCTACTCTAGTATTGATACAGGAGATATACAAATACCTTTTCCTTATTCCTTTGTATAGAGCTACAGTAGTTCAGAGTTTGTGACTTTGTGATGTTCCGGGTTTTGGGAAAGTAAAAGCTGTAAATGTCGAGCGGCTAAATTTTATAGTATTGCTTTTTCCTTACTGTTTCTAGTATTGTTTTGTGTTATTTTTTCGTAAATTTTAGGCTTACTTAGTCGTAGAGACTAGGTGCCGTCATGAGACTGTTCAGAGGGTAATTCGGGTCGTGACATTCTTGATTTGCATGCACATTCCATATCTTTTTATGAAAAATTGCTTATGTGAAAATTAAAAACAAATATGGATTTTAACATTGAAAATGATCTGAGTTGACTACGGTAAACATTTGTGTAAATGGAACTGGATCGTTATTTTAACAATTCTAATATATCTGTATCGTACTTTTGGACTTGAGAATATGCCCAGAATTGAATTCGGAAGTCCCTAACTTGATTTGATGTGATTTGTTGAAAACTAGTCATTTGAAGGTTTAAAGATTTATAAAGTTTGATCGTAGGTTGACTTTATAGCTACTAGGTTCGGATTTCGATTATGGGACTTGGTATAGGTTCATTTTACTAGTTAAGACTTCTCTGCAAAATTTGGTGCAAAACGGAGTTGATTTGATAGGATTCGGATGCTCGGTTGTGAATTTGAAACTTACTGAGTTTCTTTAAAAATTTCATGCATTTTGATGTCTGATTCATAGTTTTAGGTGTTATTTTGGTGTTTTGATCGTGCGAGCAAGTTTGTATGATGTTATACACTTGTGTGATTGTTTAGTTTGGAGCTCGCGGGGCTCAGGTAGGTTTCTAACGTGTTTCGAATGAGTTTGGTTGAAGTTGGAATAACTGGTACACTTCTATTGCTAGTGTAGTCTACAGATCTCGCACTTGCGAGGTCTGGCTCGCAAATGTAAGACTCGTTTTTGCGATTAAGATATCGCATTTGTGAGAAGGGGCCTGGGTTGGTTGATCTTACAATTGCGAGGAATTGGTTTGCATTTGCAAATAGTTAGATATCACATTTATGATTACATATTCTCATTTGCGACTCAGTGGTTTGAGGGGAAATATTCGCATTTGCAAAGAATCTTGCCGCATTTGCGAAGGTGGGTTGTTTGCATTTGCAAGCTAAATGTCGCATTTGCAACTTCTGGTGTTCTGATTGCAAACCTTGCCTCGTAATTGTGAAACTTGTCTCGCATTTGCGATGTTCGCAATTGCGAACAAGACATTGCAATTGCGACATCTGCAGCTGGGTAAAAGAGGGGGAAAACAGGACTTAGCTCATTTTACACCATTTCTCAACCTAAACGCTCTAGAGGCATTTTCCAAGAGACTTTTCTTCCCAAATTCATTGTAAGTGACTTTAATTCATTTTCTTTCAATTACCCATTACTTTTCATGAGATTTCAATATCAAATTTAGGATTTCCATGGTAGAAATTAAGGATGTGGGTAGAATTGGAAATTTTTGTAAAATTGAGATTTAGACCCCAAATTGAGGCCGAATTTCAAAACAAATCACATAAACGGGCTCGAGGGTGAATGGGTAATCAGGTTTAGGCCCGAATCTCAGGTTTTGACCAAGAGAGCCCGAGGTTGACTTTTGTTGACTTTTTCCAAAAATATTAAGGATCGAACATTTTTCACTCGTGGGTAGTTTCTAAAGCTTATTTAGAATTATCTGAACTATATTTGCTAGATGTAGTTGTTTGGAGGCTTGTTCAAAAGGCAAAGTTGTGGTTGATCGATTTCTTTGATTACGAAGTGAGGTAGTGTTGTGGTTAACCTTGACTTGAGGATTAGGATTTGTTGGTCTATTTGCTATGTGTTTTATGTGTGGGGACAACGCAAATGTAAGGTGACAAGTACTTATGTGTAGTCATTTCTTAAAGCATGCGGGTGGAACTAGTTTCCTGGTAATATATTATTTCATAAAATATGCTATCCATGCTTAGGTTAGATTATTACTTCTTTAATTATTTGTTTCACAGTTATTGCTTATTTTAAAGATGTTGAATATTTTGGAAGTTGAAGTTTGATGTCTTGGTGCCATAACTAAAGTTAAATCATTCCTCACATTGTTTATTATTCGGATTTACATTGTTGCTTGGTGAGTATGAGAGTAAAAGCACGAAGGTTTATGTCATGTCATTATATTCATATTATTGCATGGTGAGGACGAGAGTAAGCACGAAGGGTGATGCCATGCCATTTTCGTATCATTGATTTAACTAATTTCCGATTTAGCGATTTACTTGGTAATTTCGTGATTTCATACTTGTCACATTTACTCAATCTTCCCCTTTTAACATTGTCCCCTCCCAGTTAGTATTTTATCATTCTTTGTTTTTGCTGCTGCTTTATACATACTTGTACATGTTTATATACGTAGGTATCTTGTCAAAGTTTCATCACTACCTCGTCGAGGCTAGACTCGACACTTACGAAGTACATTGGGTCGGTTGTACTCATACTTCACTTCTGCACTTCTTGTGTAGATTTTGGTGATGGTTCTAGCAGCGCTTAGTAGATTTTTGCTCGGATCCAGTCCCAGTTAGAGACTTGAGGTATAGCTGCTCGGCGTCCGCAGCCCTGAAATCCCCTTCCAATCTATCATTAATGTTTGATCGTGTTTCAAAACACTTGTACTTTGTTTAGACCTTATTTGTAGTACTATAAATGCCCATGTATTCGTGACTCCAGGTTTTGGGATATTTTTTATTTCGTGGTTTGGTGTTATATCACTCTTTTACAAACCTTTATCATTACTATTGTTAATAATTTATCTTTTCAACTGTACAAATAGATTAATTTTCTATTTCACGTCGGCTTACCTAGTAAGTGGATGTTAAGTGTCATCACGGCCCTGATGTTAGAAATCCGGGTCGTGACAATCACATATTGAGAGATGTTGAGAGTAAAAGCATGTCACGACCCGATTTACCCTCCGAAAGGCATCGTGACGATACCTAGCCTCTACGACTAGGTAAGCCTAAATTTGCGGATAAATCTTAATTAAATACGATAAAAGTAAGACAGGAAAAGAAAAGTCTAGATAAGCATAACATCGCCGCTCGGCATGTACAATATATATACCCCAAGACCCGGATTGTCACAACATAGTCACAAGATTCTATACTATTATAGCTCTATACAAATCCGGAAAAGAAAACACATAGTAAGTGTCTATAATATGGAATGGAAGGTGATTCGGAGGATTCTGCGGGCGCAACAGAAATACCTTACGGTCTCCTCGATGAAGCTGCAACGACCACTAGCCACGCGGCTAAGAACTCGAACCTGGATCTGCACACGAAAAACATGTGCAGGAAAGGGTATGAGTACACCACATTTGGTACCCAGTAAGTGCCAAGCCTAACCTCAGTCAAGTAGTGACGGTATTAGGTTAAGGCTCTACTGGATTTATAAATAAAACAGTTTAAATAGTACGGAAGAGAAATAAGTTCTCAAGTAGACAGTTAAACGAATAATCTGAAATAAAATAGTAAAATGGAGCCCTCGGCTCATCACAACGTATCACAAGTGGAATCTCCCGGGATACCGTCCCGCAGTCCCAAATATAAGTATGCAGTACAATGGGGATCTACCAGAATACGTCCGAGTCCCCAATTTAAATATGCAGTGCAGGGGGGGGGGGATCTCCAAGAATACGTCTATAGTCCCCAATTTAAATATGCAGTACATGGGGGATCTCCCAGAATATGTCCGTAGTCCCCAATTTAAATATGCAATGCGAATGAATATAAGATAAGGCATTAAGTTAAATAATTCAGCAAATCACAGGCGAGTGAAGGAATAAAAATAACTAAACATGGCGCACAAAGTAGCAGATAGGCAATTTAATATAAAACAAGTAGGCATGGTTTTGCTAATCTAAGCTTAGCAATTAACACATTAAGCAGTGCAATAGGAGTAAAATGATTTATAATATGTGAAGCGAAAATAGAATTTTAGCAACAAATGGCCCGTGTACGTACTCGTCACCCACATAGCAAATAAATGTCAAAATGACCTAAGGGGAAGTCCCCAACACAGAGTTAGGCAAGCCACTTACCTCGACTGCTCAACTCAAACCGAGATCACGTTCTTGCCACGAGTACCCGACTCCAAATGACCCAAATCTATTCAATTCAATTTCGTAATGTAAATATAACTTTAAGAAATTAATCTAACTAATAAATTCGAAGCTAATACGCGAATTTAGGAAAATCACTGAAAAAAGTCCCCCGGGCCCACGTCTCGGAATCGGGTAAAAGTTATAAATTCTGGACACCCGTTCACTCACGAGTCTAATTGTACAAAAATTACTCGAATCGAATACAAAAATCTTGATCAAAACTCAAAAACCCGGTCTAAGAACTTTATCCAAATTTTCTCAAATTTTCACCCCAAATTCGAAATTTAAGGATGAATTTAAGCATAGATTCGTGGAAATTAGTCAAAATCGAGTAGGCATTATTTACCCAAATCGCCCAGGTGAAAATATCTTCAAAAATCGCCAATCCCTGAGATCCCAAGTTCAAAATATGAATTTTGCTTAAACCCTCGATTTGGGTATTTAAATTTCTGCCCAGGCACACACTCAGTGCGATCGCGGAAAGCCAGACGCGATCGCGAAGAGTAAACCACACGCGCCTCAGAAATGCACTACGTGATCCGTTCGCGAACGCGGTGATTTACTTTCCAGACCTACGCGATCGCGGTTGTCTTCACGCGACCGCGTAGAGAATCACTTAATTTCCACTGCTGCCCTATTCCTTCAACGCGAACGCGACATAGCCAATGCGAACGCAGTGACCAAGTTGCCTATTCAACGCGATCGTGTTCCTCTTCATGCGATCATGATGCATTAAATCCTGACTGGCCTCCAATTTCCCTATGTGATCGCGGACTCCCTCACGCGATCGCGATGAACAAAAGCCTGTTTCTCACACCAGAAAACCAACAATCAATACAAGGCTAAAATGACCCGTTGAGCATCCGAAGCACCCCCGAGGCCCCAAGGACCTTAACCAAACCTACCTACCAGTCCTAATACCTCATTCGAACTTAGTCGAGCCTTTAAACCACATCACATAACACCAAAATCACAAATTATACATGGATTCAAGCCTAAGAACTTAGAAATGTTTCCAAAATCCACAACAATGCCGAAACACGTCAAATCTAGTCTGAATGACTTCAAATTTGACACACAGGTTACAAATGACACTGCGGACCTACATCCACTTTCGGAATCCCATTCCGAGCCCGATATCAAAATTTCACCTACGACCGAAATTGCCAAAATTCTAACTTTCGCCAATTGAAGCCTAACTCTACTACAGACCTCGAAAACACATTCCGGACGTGCTCCTAAACCCAAATCACTCAACGGAGCTAACGGAGTTGAAAAAATTCCATTACCCATCTTCACACAGTTCCAACTACGGTCCGATTTCTAAATCTTAAACTCATATTTAGGGACTACGTGTCCTAAACTCTCTGAATCCCACAACTAAACACTCCGGCAAGTCCCATAAGCAGAAACAAACGTGGGGAAAGTAGTTATTAGGGGATCGGGGCGCTAACTCTCAAAACGACCGATCGGGTCGTTACATTCTCCCTCTCTTAAGAAAATCGTTCATCCTCGAACGAGTATAAGAACATACCTGAAGCTGTGAAAAGATGAGGGTACTGGCTGTGCATATCCTGCTCGGTCTCCCAGGTCCCCTCCTCGACCGGCTGACCCCTCCACGGAACCTTTACTGATGCAATATTCTTCGACCTGAGCTTTTTGACCTGCCTATCCAAAATGGCTACTGGATCCTCAACATAAGATAGATCCTTGTCCAACTGGACTGAACTGAAGTCCAATACATGAGCCGGATCGTTGTGATACTTCCGGAGTACGGAGACGTGGAATACTGGATGAACTCCTGCTAGGTTGGGAGGCAAGGCAAGCTCATAAGCAACCTCCCCAACGCGCCGCATTATCTCAAAAGGACCAATGAATCTCGGACATAGTTTACTCTTCTTCCCGAACCTCATGACACCCTTCATAGGCGATACCCGAAGCAAAACCCGATCACCAGCCATAAATGCCAAATCACGAACCTTCCGGTATGCATAACTCTTCTTCCTGGACTGAGCTGTGCAAAGTCTCTCCTGAAATAACCTTCACCTTGTCTAGGGCATCCTGGACCAAATCTGTACCCAACAATCGGGCGTCGCCTGGCTCGAACCATCCCACTGGAAACTGGCATCGTCTACAATACAAAGCCTCATACGGTTCCATCTGAATGCTGGACTGATACCTATTATTATAAGCAAACTCTGCAAGTGGAAAGTATTGGTCCCATGACCCTCCAAACTCCATCACATAGGCACATAGCATATTCTCAAGAATCTGAATCGTGCGCTCTAACTGCCCGTCCGTCTGAGGGTGAAAGGTTGTACTCAACTCCACCCTGGTGCCTAACTCCTGTTGAACGACTCTCCAGAACCGTGAAGTGAACTGTGTACCTCTGTCTGAAATGATAGATACTGGAATACCGTGAAGGCGAACAATCTCCCTGATATAAATCTCAGCCAACCTTTCTGAGGAATATGTGGTCAACACTGGAATGAAATGGGCTGACTTGGTCAGCCAATCCACAATCACCCAAATAGCATAGAACTTTCTCAAAGTCCGAGGAAGTCCAACTACAAAGTCCATGGTGATTCGCTCCCACTTTCACTCTGGAAGCTCAATCTGCTGAAGCAACCCTCCTGGTTATAATGATCATAGTTAACTTGCTGACAGTTAAGACACTTGGTCACAAATCCAACTATGTCCTTTTTCATCCTCCTCCACCAATGGTGCTATCTCATGTCCTGTTACATCGTCGCGGCACCCGGATAAATAGAGTACCGCGAGCTATGGGCCTCCTCCAGAATCAACTCCCGGAGCCCCTCTACATTGGGCACACATATATGACCCTGCATCCTCATCACGCCATCATCTCCAATAGACACATCTCTGGCATCACCTCGCCGAACCCTATCCTGAAGAACCAGAAGGTGGGGATCATCATACTAGCGCTCTCTGATACGGTTATAAAGAGAAGACCGGGCAACCACACAAGCTAATACCCGGCAAGGCTACGAAAGATTCAATCTCACAAACTGACTGGCTAAGGGCCTCTTAACTGCTGGAAGATATGCCAAACTCCCCAAACTCTCCACCCAGCGACTCAAGGCGTCGGCCACCACAATGGCCTTCCCCGGGTGGTATAATACAGTGATGTCATAGTCCTTGAGTAGCTCCAACCACCTCCGCTATCGCAAATTAAGGTCCTTCTGCCTGAACAAGTGCTGTAAACTTTGGTGATCCGTGAAAATCTCACAGGGAACACCGTATAAATAATGACGCCAGATCTTCAGGGCGTGAATAATAGCTACCAACTCAAGATCGTGAATTGGATAATTCTTCTCATGTACTTTTAACTGTCTGGACACGTAGGCAATCACCCTACTGTCCTGCATCAATACCGCTCCAAGGCAGATCCTCGAGGCAGCACAATAGACTGTATAGGACCATAAACCCGTAGGCAATACCAACACTGGGGCTTTAGTCAGCAGCCTGTACGAACCCAACCTGTGGGCCACAATGGGCACCTGATACCTTACCGAGTACCAACGTAATATATCTTTCTTATCGTGCTATCATGGGTAAATGGGACAAAAGGGCCATCATGAGATAACCAGAATAAAACATAAGGGAATGCTAGACATAAGATGATCTAACATGATATAGAAACTTATACATGTGACCTACGTGCCTATAAGACCGACATGATCATTTGTAAAATCAAAACATAGGCCGACAAGGCCATACAAGTATCCATATACCTGACATTTGTCTACAAGCCTCTAAGAGTACATAAAAAACATAAAGGTCGGGACAGGGCCCCGCCATACCAGTCAATGCATGTCCCAATCATACTGACCAAATAGGAAACTCCAGAGCAAGTGGAGTGCAGCAACACCTTCCGCTGAGCCGATAGCCTACTAGGAGGACTGCAACCTGTCTATCGGGACATGCGGGCATGAAACAACAACAACAATAACAAAGCAATAAATACATGCTGTCTTGAGCTTCTGAAAGCTCTCCTCACACTCCTCTGTCCACCTGAACGGAGCACCCTTCTGGGTCAGTCTGGTCATAGGTGCTACAATAGATGAAAATCCATTTACAAAGTGGCGATAGTACCCTGCCAAACCAAGGAAACTGCGAATCTCAGTAGCTGATGACGGTCTAGGCCAACTCTGCACCGCCTCCACCTTCTCCGGATCTACTTTGATCCCATCACAAGAAACCACATGGCCTAAGAATGCCACTGAATCAAGCCAAAATCCACATTCAGAAAATTTTGCATACAATTTCTTCTCCCTCAAAGTCTGATGCACAGTCCTCAAGTGTTGCTCATGATCCTCCTGGGACCGAGAATACACCAAGATGTCTTCAATAAACACAATGCTGAAGGAATCAAGATAAGGCCGGAACACACTGTGCATCAAATTCATAAAGGCTGTTGGGGCATTGGTCAGCCTAAATGACATGACAAGAAACTCATAGTGGCATATCTGGTTCTGAAGGCAGTCTTCGGGATATCCGGCTCCCGAATCTTCAACTGATGATAGCCAGAATGCAAGTCAATCTTGGAAAATACCCTGGCACCCTGTAACTGGTTAAATAAATCATCAATGTGAGGCAAGGGGTACCTGTTCTTCACTATAACCTTGTTCAACTACCGATAATCAATACATATACGCATAGAACCATCCTTCTTTTTCACAAATAATACCGGGGCACCCCAATGTGATACACTGGGCCTGATGAAACCCTTATCAAGCAACTCATGCAACTGCTCCTTCAACTCCTTCAACTCAAGAGGAGCCATGCGATAGGGAGGAATCAAAATGGGCTGAGTGCCTGACAACAAATCAATGCCGAAATCAATATCTCTGTCGGGAGACATACCTGAAAGATCAACTGGAAAGCCATCATGGAAGTCCAGCACTACCGGGACTAACTCAAATAAAGGGGTATCAACACTAACATCTATCACATAGACCAAGTACGCATCACACCCTTTCTCAATCCTCCGCTGAGCCTTAATAAAAGAAATGACCCTGCGGGGAGCATACTCTAAGGTACCTCTCCAATCTAATCTCGGTAGGCCTGGCATAGCCAGTGTCACGGTCTTAGCGTGACAATCAAGAATAGCATAATGGGGAGACAACCAGTCCATGTCCAAGATAACATCAAATCCTATCATACTGAGTAATAATAAATCAGCCTTGGTCTCAAAACCACTGATAACAATCAAACACAACCAATATACATGGTCCACAATGAGAGAATCTCAGTAGAAACATAAACATGGGAAGTCAATGAATACCTAGATAACCCCAAATGTGAAGCAAAATAAGAAGACACATAAGAGTATGTAGAGCCCGGGTCAAACAATACTGATGCGTCCCTATGACAGACAGGGACAATACCTGTGATGATTGAATCTGAAGCGACGACCTCTGAACGAGCTGGAAAGGCATAGTACATGTCATGGCCTCCCCTTCTAGGGCGACCTCGACCTCCCCGACCTCCACCTCGAGCTGTCTGAGAAGGTGGGGTAGTAGCTGGGGCTGGAAGAATAGCCGGAGGACCCGGTGGAGCACGTGGAGCCTGATAGGTCTGAGATGATGCACCCCTCCTAACTCTGGGGAAATCTCTAAACATATGGTGATGGTCACCACACTCAAAAAAACCCCTCGGAGGATGTGGCAGCTGATGCTGACTCTGAACTGGCCGGTAATAGCACCTCGAGTAGGAGGCATACTAGATACTGGCAGTGCATAATAAGGCTCCTGAGGTCTAGGAGGAGCTGGAATACCACTGGCTGCTGGAAGAGCTGAATGAACAGGGAGACTCATAAAACCCCTACCATAGCGTGTTGCTGGCGCACGAGCTCCCAAAAAATGACCAGTCTCTCGAGACCTCTTGGATTCCCTCTCCTCTCTGTCCCGAGCAAACATGCCCTCTATCCTCCGGGAAATACTCACTGCCTACTGGTAAGTGATATCCATCTCCAGCTCTCTGGCCATGCTGGTCCGAATACCGGGGTGGAGTCCCTCAATGAAACATCAAACCCTCTCTCTGACCGTAGCAACCAAGGCCGGTGCATGACGTGCCAAGTCACTGAAATGGACTACATACTCCGACACAGTCATAGTACCCTGGCATAACTGCTCGAACTCTGCACGCTAAGCATCCTTTAGGCTCTGAGGGACAAACTCAGGCAAAAACATCTCTGAAAACTGAGTCCAAGTGAGTGAAGCTGCCTCGTCCGGGCTACTCAGCTCATAGGTATGCCACCACTGATAAGACACTCCCCTCAGTTGGAAAACAGTGAAAGAAACCCCACTCGTCTCCACAATTCCCATAATGCGGAGAATACGATGACACTCCTCAAGAAAACCTAGAGCGTCATCTGAAGCTATTCCGCTGAAAATAGGTGGGTGGTACTTCTTGTACCTCTCAAGTCTGAGCTGCTCTGCCTCAAAAGCAGCTACCCTAGCATCATGCTGAGCCGAAGCCACTGGGGGCATAGGAATGAACTCTGGGGCCTGATCAATCTAGACTCTCTGCTCAGGAGTGCGGGTTGCGGGAGTCTGTGCCCCTTCCCCGGCCTGATATGTGGCTGGAGCTATCGGGAGTAGCCTCGCCTGAGTCAGAGTGCTGAAGATGCTCATGAACTGATCCAAAGTCTCCTGGAGGGCTGGAGCTGCAATAGGGACCTCCTGTGCCGGCCCTCCAGCTGGAGCTGCTGTAGGCTCCTCTGTCGCTTCTCTCGCCGGTACTCGGACTGCACCGCGTGCTCATCCTCTACCCCTACCCCTACCTCTAGCGGCTCTGGCTGGGGGTTGGGGTACCTGGTCGTCGGTCCGTCCGGTACGGGTCCTCACCATCTATGAGAAAGAATAGAATAGAGTTTTAAAAATCTTTGATATCAATAACTCGCACGACAACAAAATCCAAAGAATGTGATTGTTCTTAATAGTTACATAGCCTCCCGAAGATAGATACGAATGTCTCCGAACCGATCCACGAGACTCTAATAAATCGGCTCATGACTTGTGACTCCTATGAACCTAGAGGCTCTGATACCAATTTTTCATGACCCGATTTACCCTCCGAAAGGCGTCGTGACGACACCTAGTCTCTACGAGTAGGTAAGCCTAAATTTCCGAATAAAACTTAATTAAATACAATAAATGTAAAGACAGGAAAAGAAAAGTCTAGATAAGCATAACATCACCGCTCGACACGTACAATATATATACCCCAAGACCCGGATTGTCACAACACAGTCACAAGCTTCTATACTATTATAGCTCTATACAAATCCGGAAAAGAAAATATATAGTAAGTGTCTCTACGAGATGGAATGGAAGGTGACTGGGAGGATTCTGTGGACGCTGCAGAAATACCTTACGGTCTCCTCGATGAAGCTGCAACAACCACTAGCCACGCGGCTGAGAGCTTGAACCTGGATCTGCACACGAAACACATGTGCAGGAAAGGGCATGAGTACACCACATTTGGTACCCAGTAAGTGCCAAGCCTAACCTCAGTCAAGTAGTAACGGGATAAGGTTAAGGCTCTACTGGATTTATAAATAAAACAGCTTATATAGTAGGGAAGAGAAATAAGTTCTAAAGTAGACAGTTAAAAGAATAATCTGAAATAAAACAGTAAAATGGAGCCCTCGGCTCAGCACAACGTATCACAAGTGGAATCTTCCGGGATACCGTCCCGTAGTACCAAATATAAGTATGCAGTACAGGGGGGATCTACCAGAATATGTGCATAGTCCCCAATTTAAATATGCAGTGTAGAGGGGATCTCCAAGAATACGTCCATAGTCCCCAATTTAAATATACAGTACATGGGGGATCTCCCAGAATACGTCTGTAGTCCCTAATTTAAATATGCAATGTGAATGAATATCAGATAAGGAATTAATTTAAACAGTTCAGTAAATCAAAGGCGAGTGAAGGAATAAAAATAACTAAACATGGCACACATAGTAGCAGATAGGCAATTTAATATAAAACAAGTAGGCATGCTTTTGCTAATCTAAGCTAAGCAATTAATACATTAGCAGTGTAATAGGAGTAAAATGATTTATAATATGTGAAGCGAAAATAGAATTTTAGCAACAAATGGCCTATTTACGTACTCGTCACCCACATAGCAAATAAATGTCAAAATGACCTAAGGGGAAGTCCCCAACACAGAGTTAGGCAAGCCACTTACCTCGACTGCTCAACTCAAACCGAGATCACGTTCTTGCCATGAGTACCCGACTCCAAATGACCCAAATCTATTCAATTCAATTGCATAATGTAAATATAACTTTAAGAAATTAATCTAACTAATAAATTCGAAGCTAATACGCGAATTTAGGAAAATCACTGAAAAAAGTCCCCCGGGCCCACGTCTCGGAATCGGGTAAAAGTTATAAATTCTGGACACCCGTTCACTCACGAGTCTAATTGTACAAAAATTACTCGAATCGAATACAAAAATCTTGATCAAAACTCAAAAACCCGGTCTAAGAACTTTATCCAAATTTTCTCAAAATTTCACCCCAAATTCGAAATTAAAGGATGAATTTAAGCATAGATTCGTGGAAATTAGTCAAAATCGAGTAGGAATTATTTACCCAAATCGCCCAGGTGAAAATATCTTCAAAAATCGCCAATCCCTGAGCTCCCAAGTTCAAAATATGAATTTTGCTTAAACCCTCGATTTGGGTATTTAAATTTCTGCCCAGGCACACACTCAGTGCGATCGCGAAAGGCCAGACGCGATCGTGAAGAGTAAACCACACGCGCCTCAGAAATGCACTACGCGATCCGTTTGCGAATGCGGTTCATTACTTCCCACACCTACGCAATCACGGTTTCTTTCACGCGGCTACGTAGAGAACCACTTAATTTCCACTGCTGCCCTATTCCTTCTATGCGAACGCGACATAGCCCATGCGAACACAGTGATCAAGCTGCCTATTCTACGCGATCACGTTCCTTTTCATGCGATCGTGATGCATTAAATCCTGACTGGACTCCAATTTCGCTACGCGATCTCGGACTCCCTCACGCGATCGTGATGAAGAAAATCTTGCTGCACTCACACCAGAAAACCATCAATCAATACAAGGCTAAAATGACCCGTTGAGCATCCGAAGCACCCCCGAGGCCCCCAGAACCTCAACCAAACCTACCAACCAGTCCTAATACCTCATTCGAACTTATTCGAGCCTTCAAACCACATCACATAACACCAAATTCACAAATTATACATGGATTCAAGCCTAAGAACTTAGAAATTTTTCCAAAATCCACAACGATGCCGAAACACGTCAATATTAGTCTGAATGAACTAAAATTTGACACACGAGTCACAAATGACACTACGGACCTAAAACCACGTTCGGAATCCCATTTCGAGCCCGATATCAAAATTTCACCTATCGGCCGAAATCGCTGAAATTCTAACTTTCGCCAATTGAAGCCTAACTTTACTACAGACCTCGAAAACACATTCCGGATGCGCTCCTAACCCTGAAATCACTCAACGGAGCTAATAGAGTCGAATAAAATTCCATTTTGGATCCGTCTTCACACAGTTCCAACTACGATCCGATTTATAAATCTTAAACTCATATTTAGGGACTATGTGTCCCAAACTCTCCGAATCCCACAACTAAACACTCCGGCAAGTCCCATATGCAGAAACAAATGTGGGAAAAGTAATTATTAGGTGATCATGGTGCTAACTCTCAAAACGACCGATCGGGTCGTTACAAAGAACGAAGGAGATGCCGTGCCGGTGAGTGTAAAAGCATGAAGGGTGATATCGTGACCTTTCATTTATGATATTACATGGTGAGGACGAGAGTAAAATCACGAAGGGTGATGCCGTGTCATCTTCATTTCATTGCCTTGTTTGATTTCTGATTTTGATGATTTACTTGGTTATATTGTTGCTTATTTCGAAAAATTTTATTTTGTGATTTCGTACTTGTAGTTTTTATGGTATCTTCCCTTTCGCATGTCCCCTCACAGTTAATATTTTATCATTCTACTTGTTATTTTGCTTCCTTATATATAATTGTACATGATTTTTACGTATGTGTCTTGTCATAGCCTCGTCATTATCTCGTCGAGGTTAGGCTCGACAATTATAGAGTACATTGGGTCGGTTGTACTCATACTACACGTCTACACTTCTTGTGCAGATACTAGTATTGGTCGCATTGGTTCTTAGTAGTGCGGCTGCACGAATCACATTGCTTTGGAAACTTGAGGTAAATGTGCTGCATTCGCAGACCTTGAATTCCCCTTCCATTTCCTATCTTTACTGTTTATCTCATTCGAACATTTTTATTTATTTCAAACTATACTTGTAGATTTCTAGTTGCTCATGTACTTGTGGCACAAGAATTCTGGGATTGAGTTGGGCCGTATTATGTTATGGGTTTATTTTATGTATTCCAGCTTTAATCTTCGTTAATAATTGTTACTATTTTGTTTTGAACTGTTTAATTATTAAAATTTTTAACCAATATTGGATTGCTTAGAAAGTGGACGTTAGTTGCCCGTTTGGATGGGCTTGTTTTAAGTGGCTTTTAAGCCAAAAGTCATAAATTAGGAAATCTAGATTTTGGCTTATTTTTGTTATTTTAGCTTAAAAACAAGGGCTTAAAAGTACTTTTTTACTTTATCCAAAAACTAAAAAATAACTTAAAAGCTATTATGTCTTAAAAGCACTTAAAATAAGCCAACCCAAACGGGCTCTAGGCGTCATCCGACCCCCAAATTGAGATTCTATTTCGTGACAGAAGAAGACAGGACACCGATGATGGAACGATTTAACTACTTAACCTTGAAACGTGAACAAATAAGAATCCTCATAAAATTAAGATTTTATTTTGTGTTCTTATTTGTATTTCTTTAACGAAAGCTCTTTGTTCTTTCCCATTTCATCGTTGTTATTTTCGTATCTTTTTTTGTAATGACCTGACCAGTCATTTCGAGCTATAGCGCATCGTTCGGCGGTTTGAGGCCATGAGTAGCTTCACTTCAAGTATTATGACTTTTACGCATGGTCGGAAGTTAATTTCGGGAAGTTCGGAGTTGGTTTAGAGAGAAAATTCTCATTTCGGAAGCTTTAAATGAGAGAATTCACTAAGGTGTGATTTTTGAGTAAATGACCTCAAACTCGGGATTTGAAAGTTCCAATAAGTTTTTGTGATGATTTTGGACTTTGGCGTATGTACGGATCGGGTTTTGGATGACCCGGGAGCGTTTCGGCGCCTATTATGGAAGTTAGCATTTTGGAAGAATTTCATGAATTTGGGGTGGAGGTGTATTTTATGTTATCAATGTCCGTTTGGGATTCCGAGTCCGGGGATAGATTTGTGTGGTGATTCTGGTATTGGCAGCACGTTCGAAAATGGATTTGGAGGTCCGTAGGTCATTTAGGGGTCATTTGGCGAAAGTTAGAAATTTGAAGGTTGTCGAGAAGTTTGACTGGAAGTGGACTTTTTGATATCGGGGTCGAATTTTGATTCTGAAAATTGGAGTAGGTCCGTAATGTCAAATGTGACTTGTGTGCAAAATTTTAGGTCAATCGAACGTAATTTGATAGGTTTCGGCATCGAAGGAAGAAGTTTGAAGTTCTAAAGTTCATAAAGCTTGAATTCGAGTGCGATTCATGGTTTTGGCGTTTTTCGATGTGATTTGAGGCCTCGAGCAGGTCTACATTATGTTTTGGTACAGGTTGGAGTGATTGGACGGGGTCCTGGTGCCTTCGAGTGGATTCCAGATGGTTAACAAATCGAAATTAGGAGTTGAGGAAGAGCTGAAGTAGCTGGGCACCTGGTGTAACCGCACCTGCGTGAGGAGCCCGCAGGTGCCGGAGATGGCTCGCAGAAGCGGAAGGGGCCAGGCCACCGAGAGCCGCAAAAGTAAAAATGTTTGCGCACCTGCGATGGCGCAGGTGTGATGCCAGTCACCGCAGAAGCGGAAAAAGCCGTAGATGCGGAAGAGGAAGCCGTAGAAGCGGAAGCACAGATGCGGCCAAGGATTCGCAGGTGCGGAAAAGCGCTGGGGCAGTGAGGTTTCTTTAAAACGGGACTTAGCCAAATTTTCTCCCATCTTTCATTTGGTATAGCCGATTTTAGAGAGCTTCAAGGGATATTTTCATCAAGCAACTCAAGGTAAGTGATCTCTACTTATTATAAGTTAAAATACATGGTTTGTATAAGGATTTAAACATGGAGATTAGTATAAATTGTGGGATTTTTGGTAGAAGACCTAGACTTTGGTATTTTGGGATTTTAACCACGAATTTGGGCGTAGAATTGGAAATAAATTATATATTTGAGTTCGTGGGGTTATGTGTAAAGTTTATTTTCGAAAATATTCGGAATCTGGGCACGTGGGCCATCAGGTGATTTTACCGACTTTTCGAGCAGAGTTGGAAATTGTTGTAAATTGAATTATTATGAGTATTAGTTATATTTTCATTGGTTTGCGCATTATTTGGCTAGTTTTGGAGCGTTGGGCGTCAGATTGAGGAGTTAAAGCGACGTTGAGACGGTTATGGAACTTCGGAGCGAGGTAAGTCTCCTTTCTAACTTTGTAAGAAGGAATTAACCCCATAAGTGAACTAAATTAAAACATGCTTCTATTTGTGGGGGCTACGTACAGACAAGGTGACGAGAGTCCATACGTAGCAACTATTTATGCCTATGTCCGGGTAGTTCTAGGCTTACACTATGATTTGCTGATACCATTATTCGATCCTGTTATTTACTTGCCTTGAAGGAATTTTGATCGAGTATGCTTATTAAATGCCTTGAAAAGAGTTGAAATTGAGGATTTCGGGACTTCAAAGTTTCATTTGGATTTCATATGTTGAAAAGAATTAAAGAACATTATAAAATAATTATTTGAGAAATTCCATGTGCAACCGCATTGCAACTATCTTCCGAGAGCGGGGTAAATTTTCACCTATGGGATCGGATCGTTCTCCTCGACAGGATTATGTATTTCACTCTTATGGGATCGAGCTGTTAGCCTCGGCAGGATTTATGTACCACACTCTCACGGGAGTGGGTCGTTCGTCACAGCAGGTTAATAAATACATCTATGGTTCGTGTCGTTTGACCCTCGGTAGTGCATAATTTACTTTTATGTTGGATTGGGTTGTACGCCACAACATTTTCTATGTATTACCCTCATGGAATCGTGTGTAATATTTGGCAAGAAGTCAGCGTGTTTGGGTTTTTTTCCCTGATTTAAAATATGACAACCTCTTGATGAAATCCACTATATAGATATGTATGCTCCGGTTGAGGAGGGAACTTACTAGTTGAGAGCTTGAGTGAAATGTAAAGAGGGGAATTGTGCCACGTATTTTATACTTGTGTATTTCATATATTTACTCTGCTTCGTATTTATTCATCTCTTTTCTGTACTTGATACTATTGGACCACTAGTAAGTGTCGAAGTCGACCTCTCGTCACTACTTCGTCGAGATTAGACTGGAAAGTTACCGGGTACGCGTTATTTTCGTACTCATACTACACTTGCTGTACATTTTGTTGTATAGGCACATGCATGTCTAGTGGCCTTGTGGGTGCATCAGCGTGGTTGATACGGAATTTAGGTGAGCTGCATCTTATGAGACGATCCGCAGCCAGTGGAGTCTCCTTCAGAGTACTTATATTTTCTTTTCTTTCCAAATTTGTATTCCGGACAATTATTGTATTTTCTTTTAGTTCCTAGTAAATGTTCATGCACTTGTGACACCAGATTTTGGGATGATTATGGGATTATTCGGTATTGAAATTTGCTAAAAACACTATTATTTAATCTGTAAAATTTATCTTTTACTATTTAAATTGAAGGAAATTATGATTTCAAATTACTAAAATGAGAACTAAATTAACTATTTGGCGTTGGCTTGCGTAACAGTGGTGTCTGACGCCATCACAACCTTTAGTGAATTTTGGGTCGTGACATTTTTAATCTGCTATACGTCACTTTAATGTTAGGGTTGCAAGAGTTAATTTGGGCGGTTGGGGGAAAATTTTATTTTGTGCCTCACACAACTGACACTAGTTGTATGAGGTTTCTTTTTAATTAGTCTCACGATTTTGTGGTTCCAGAATTTTGTTGACCCAGATGTGTAAGATATCGGTCCACAAATGTGTGAGATAAAAAGAGGCCTCACACAACCAATGTCACTTGTGTGAGGCACCGTAAAATCATTATGGATCCAGATGTGTAAGATATGGGTCCATAAATGTGTGAGATAAAAAGAAGCCTCACACAACTAATGTCACTTGTGTGAGGCACACCGTAAAATCACTCGTGGTTGGGGAAGGTTTCCATTATTCCCTATATTCAAACATGTACTACTCTCTCTCTTTCAAAAAGATTAGCAATATTTCCTTATTCGTCTGTTTCAAAGAGATTGACACCTTTCAATATTTTCTTAATAAGAATCATTTATAGTCACACAAATGTTATGGCAGATATCAGACAACAAGTTTCAAAAGTTTTACGGCCACACAAATGATATAGCTTATTTAATATCACTATCTCAAAATTTTTTCCTTCTTTATTAAAATTTGTGTCTAGTCAAACTAAGACAATCTCTTTGAAAGGGAGAGACTATAATTTCATAGAGTTCCTAAGGTGTGTTTGTTATGCTTTTAATTGGGGTTTTATTGCTAATAGAAGTTAACAAAGAAATAAAGACAATGAAGAAAAAGGAGAAGAGGTACTGCTTACTGAACTCTAACACAAGGTGCTCAGCACATTATGCTAGTTTTATTGATAAAATTTCAAACTCCAGTATATTATGCTGAATTCTTTTTTATTTCAGCTAAGAATATTTTTGTCCAATTTTTATTTTCGTAATAATAGTAGTTATTTGTCAATCTCTATTCCCTGTCAACATTCTCAACCTACTAAGTTCTCTCCTCTTGTATCAATTTGGATTTACTTGTATACATTGGTTGTGTACGTTTTTATTTTAATTAACAGTATCATTGTATTTTAAATTCTTGTAAAATATAAGTTGTCTTTTCATATTATCAATCCGACTCTATAAATGATTACATGTAGTTATTTTATACCACATAGATGTTCAACCCTATCAATTTATATGAAATATTAATTAGAAGTGATGTTTGAAGACATTAATTTAGATTTTGACTAGTTACAAGAAGGCAAATACCTACCCACACCATGGTTAAGTTCTTGAAATTCATATTCACCCGATGCACATAATTTTTCACCGTACAACAAAGTGAGTTTAACAAGATTAACAAAGCCCCAAACTCTAACAATCATGTTTAGAAAAAACTTGTCCATCGGTAGATATTCCAAAATATCAAAAAAGACCCATGTGAACGTGATATCACCTAACTCTAAAGGTTCATATTCAATTCTCAAATGGGAATTTAAACCTTCCAAATATATAATATAGATTAAAACCTTCCTGCTTCTTAGGTCACAACTGTTGCTAATGAATAATCAAGGAAATATAGTTTTGGAGAAACAATGTGAATGGCAAAACCAAAAGCCATCGCTGCTAATGTACAAGATAAATTCTTGGCCAAAGATAAGAAAACAAAAACAATCGCTCACCTCAAATAAGTTGTATTCTTGGATCCCCGTGAATGAACTTACAAGAAGAATAAACCGCTTTAAAATTAGACAATACTCTATACAACCATCCCGGTAACAATTATATTTGCTCGCGAAGGTCTACAATATTAACAAATATTTTTTCATCCATAATGACATGAGAACAACCTTCATCCTGGACTTCCATCCTTAGGATGCTCGTGATCATGAAAACCAGTTAGTTCACAGTTCCCAATAACAGATATACAAGCAGGATCGGACAAACGAAATATATCATGAGGCCTATCACTTGAAGTGAAACTGCAAGCAGTATTTAGAAGTTTCTGATTTATTAAGTAACTTTTCTAACATCTCACTACAACAAAAAATACTTTTAGTGGCAATAAAAATGAGTTTTAGCGGCAATAATAATGATCACTACAGCCTTTACCGGCAATTACATATTGGCTGTTGTAGCCGGCGTTGGCAACGGTTTTAGCGGCCATTAGAACGACTGTTGGTAAAGAACCCTTTTATGGCCGGAAAAAGTCAATCAGTTTTAGTGGCAATTATTACTGGCAAATTAAATGGCTACTAAAACGCTCTGCATTTTCTTAGATTATACATTTTGTAGCTTTTGTTATAGCCGCTAATTTTTTTTAATTGCTGGTAAAGAAATATTTTTAGCGGCAAATATAATGGCCATTAAACTTTATATCAATTCACTTTTATCCTGACATCTCATGTAGCCTTTAAAAATTCGTTTAAGTGGCTTTTTAACTATTTTTTTATCACTGTAAAATCAAGAAAGTTATTTCCAACATTTTCGTTCCATGCTATGCTTGCCTATTTTATATTAGAAAATAGCAATTGTAATTATCTGAAAAAATAATACTCTTCATAAAATCCACAACAAACAAAAATAAATACTAGTCCGTGAATTCATAGTGTTAACTTGACCAAAATGCTAAACTATTTGAATCTAACTAGTATCATTTTGTATCTAATAAGTTCTGCTATCAAATAGCTACAAAATGACTATATGAGACATATAAAACATTTTCCATCTTTTGATCACAATGAAGTCTTGTCAGTTGCCAAGTTTCAGAACATCATATATGTCCTGAAATGATAAAACAAAATAAAATCAAATAAACAACCACATATGAAGTTGATCAATAATCAGTTGAACAACTATGTAACATTCACAAACTCATGCTAGCATATCAAGGAATTGCTACTAAAAAATTCAATCAAAACTAATTGCACACAATATTTGTTTTCTGAAACATATGCTAAAATTTTGCAGTAGTGTCTTTTGTTCAAAAATTTCTATTGAAAGATCTCAAAAGCTGAGTAGTATAGGCCCAAAAATCAACTTTATGCTAATCTTCATATGATAATTTAATTCCTTTTTCAACTAGATAGATTATCATTCGATGATTTTAATTGTAGTTGATTTAATCCATTCATTCTTAGCAGGAAGTTAAGAGGAGGACTAAACCTCTAGATATTTCACAATGTCAATAATCAATGTAACAGTTAAGGAGACATTAGATTTGCAAACTCAAAACCACAAACTTTCATTAATTCTTAGGGTTCAATAACACGATGAATAAATCTCTAATTCATAGTTATATATAACATCATTAAAAACAAATGTAAACATACCTGCCATAGTTTGGCTTCTACTTCTTCAACTGATGCAACTTCTTGTATCTCTTGTGCTAGCTTCTTGACATGTCCATATATGGAATAGTAACAACATAGATTTATATTTTTCACCATTAGCCAAAATTGGTAAACATAAATGAATCTGACAACCATCCCCACGTGCAGAAATAATTTTAAGATTCATAAGACTTCATAGTATATTAGATATACATTCTTGAGACAAGAAAATTTGAATTTAAATTGAATAAGAGTCACATATCATACTGGGATAATTCCATACCATCCAATTACGTAGAACCAAATATACTAAGGATAGAACATCAAACAACACAATTCAACTTCACAAAAAGCTTCTGGAAATGAAACAAGATAATGATGGCACAAACCAGAAAACACTCTATTATCGCAAATCACCCAATGAAGGATTTCTTGAATCAAGTCTTGGGAATTTGTTGGGGGCTTTTATCACTAATTGGAATGTAAAAGAAAGGCCACGGTGTTCAGGCCTTAAATATATATGGTAGTTTTTACCGATCATCATAACCGTTTACAAAGATAATATACCAACTTCATCCTACATTTCATATTAATATTTTATTTTAAAAAATGTCATCTTCAAAAAAGCTAAAAGAATACCTATGAGACTAATCATAAGAAAAAAGTTCATGAAACTAGCTTTAATGCTTCATCCTAATATGAGCAAGTGACTGAAGGATCAAATGTACATGTTTAAGAAGCATGGAGCTTGATATCTAATAAGAACAAGAAATAATCATCTATTTTATAAATCAAATATAATCCTACTAGACTAATTCATAAGATAATTAGACAAGCATGCTCCGACGACTTCTTTACAGTAGCTAAATATTGCAATGGTGATGCTTCAACAGAATATAATTGAAATATAACTCAAGAAATTCTTGTCACAATATTAATGCTCCTCTTGAAATAAAATTTCATGTCATCTAGTAGTTTAATCTTCCACCAATATTTATCCACTGACGAAATTATGTAAATATAAGTTCAAAAGTAACTACTGGAAATTTGCGCTAAAGAACCTTATTTCTATGATGCACAAAGACACTCGGTATAGAAAGTAGTGATTTTATAGTTTGAGATATAATTAACTTACTATATTGTGAATAGTAATGTTGATGAGGATGCCACGGAGTATGCCACAAGGGATGAGCACATGAGGATGCCACGTAAGAGCTGTAGAAGAATTATTCCTCCAAAACGACTTGAGAATTATGTGTGGAAAGGAAAAAGAGAGTTTGTTACACCAAGGGTATAAAGCAGAAGGAGTTTGGCAATGTAGGGTATCAAATTGTTGTTATGAGTTGATCTTGTTCTCTCCTCTCTCTTCTTCTAGTATCTCATCTCCATCTATTTTATCCCCAATCACTATCTTTAGTATTTTCAGCATCTCACATCATATTCTGTATTTTGTCTTGTTGAGAATAAACAATTGAGCTTTAGTTGAGTGTCAGTTCTTGCTAATACAATGTGCTAGTTTGAGTGCTGTTAAATTTGTGATTGTTTGAGTATTGTTACATACTTCCTTCAAATACTAAACAATAGTAATTATTCAATGTTGAAACTATCTTCTGTCATATTATGTGTAGTATTACCTCTGGCCTTGACCAAAGGAGCTATTCCATGTTACACAAGATCAAAGAATTTTAAAGGATAAAGAACATAACAAAAATATTATGGTCAATTAATAACAGTGACTTATGTTCCTTGAAAAATTAGCCAATTTGCAAGTGAAAACATGCTCCGGTAGAGGTTTGATGCTTTTGAATCCATTGTATTAATTCCATTTCCTACTCGCGGTATGCTCTTTATGGTCTCGGCTTATAATTCAATTGCCATGTATTTAGCTATTGAGCCTCAAAGTTTATATTTTTATGTGATCGCAACATCAAAAATCGATTATTGCGCACATTTACAGTTGTAAATTATTAATTAAATTCAAACAAAGAATAATGTAGTTCTATTGTTCTGTAAATAACCTAATCAATTGGTATTTAGATGAAGTGAGTCACATGAGATATGCTCTTAAAGAATCATTTGAATTAGAACATCAATCTTACCCTAATTCCATTAAGATCATATTGGCATACTCTCCCAAAAAAGAAAGAGCAGAACCCATTGAAGACGAGAAGTAAGGATGATAATAAAATAAAACTTCAATTAGCTTCCTCTATTGTACAACATTCTATTGACCAATGTTATTGGTTTCATCAATATCCTTTGTCAGCTCTATATGATTTCAAAGCCAAGATATAACAAATAAGATATATTTTCCAACATAAAGTAAATATACTAAATAGTTTAGTAGTAACTAGTACAAAGAGGAACGTTATTCCACAATAAATCTTCTCTATTTAGAAGAATGTCAGTATGTTTGACACCAAATCTGGAAAAAGAGAAACCACAAAAAAGATTAGTTTTTAGATTCCAAACCCTCACTTTTTGACTCTGTCCAATTCGGAATATTGGGGTACCTTCCGCACATATCCAAACTTTTAACTTACTACAAATTGCACTTAATTAATTACTCATACTGATTATCAAACTCCAACCTAGAAATTTGAATAAAAAATCGAGAAGGCAATCGAACTTCTTGAAAATTTTCGATTCAACTCAAACGTGGTATAAAAAGTTGAGAATTCTAAAAATAAAAAAATCGATAACTAACCTAAAACAAGTAGATTGAAGTAATTCAGATCTTTGAGAAACGATGAAGATAACTAATGATCAACTTTACTCGATCTCGGGCTTCCGAAGAGCGAAGAAGATCTGCCATTTTTCGCTAAGGATTTAAAGCCCTACCATTATGGGTTTTTATGAAGAGAGGCGACATAGTAATGTGGATAGATAGAGTGTAGACACAGAGAGATGCATTCTATGAGTGCTCTAAAAATGATGAATTCAAGATATGATGGAAAAGAAATACATTTTCTATTGGATGTAAAAAAAAAAAAAAAAAAAAAAAAAA